>JAQFZW010002032.1:0-20425 GCA_034687055.1 Heteromurus nitidus
TGTAAAGTGTTTTGAAGATCGGCTACTACTACTTGTTCCTTTCCTTGTTCTGAATCGAGATGAAACTGAAAAACAAGTAAGAATTGTTAGTCTCTAAGTAAATCCCTTTTGAAATTTACACGCGCATATAAGATATGCAAAGAATTCGCCTGTATTCTCAACAATTTTTTAGTAAGATCTACATGTGCTTGCATATACCAAAACTTGCTCGCAATACTCTTTGGTTCTTTTTTGCAACTTAAAAAGAGACGAAAAAACTGATATAAGACCACAGATAATTTTATGGTAACCAAACAATAACGACTCAACGATGAAAGTGTAACAGCATCAGTTGTGCCAAAGCGGTTGTAAAAAAGGAGATATGTGCGTGTGCTCTCCTCTTTCCCCTTCTTCCCTAAGAATCTCTCTCAACAACCCTGTGTTCCTGCATATCGAAACGAAACGTTAAGCAGTTGTGCGTGGGTACCATATAATATGGAGCACTAGGATAATGCAACTTCCCCAGAAAAAAAGTCCAAAAAAAGCTGCAGCCTCCATTCTCGAGACGCTCAGATGTGTTGGAGAAGTCCTCCAGTCCAGACTGCATGGTTTGTGAACGGAGTGTGCGAGAGGCGAAGTTTTGTGCAAAACTTTTGTGTATGCGGAAAAACGGTGGAAAAAGACATTCGTTTATTATTATTATTATTATTACGCGAATATCTTTTGTGCATTCAACTTTGAATTGGGAAAAATACACCGGCATTCTCCCGTTTTTATTGTGTATCCCCTGTGCTTCATCAAGAAATAGGGAAAACTATATAATACGAAACAGCAAAACTGTTACAACAAGTCAAGAGGAGTAATAAAAAGAGGGGAAAGAGAGAAAGAATCTGTGTCCCTTCTTCTTCCACCACTCCAGAAAATAAACTTCTTCGGTGTTGATATGTTTTCTCCACTTGCAGACGACTTATCTTTCATCGTGTGTCGCAGCGCGCACCGTTGTCCTGCTGCTCGATGTGATATTAAAGCCTAAGACAGGACGGGACTCCTCTACTAGTTTTCTCCAGAACTTTGTTCTCCGTCGGAATTTTTAAGGGATGTGGTGTGGTTTCGTTTCATATTTACTTTTTTTGGGGGGAAATGTGCACCTGGAAAAATTCCCTTCGTCATTTCCCCTGCCTTTATTAAAGGGCTGAAGTTTGTACAAGATTATTTACTCACAAAAAGTTTGTGTTTTATCCACATGAACTGTTAATTCATTTTTTTTCTTCTTACTTTTTATAGGCGTGCTCACTTTGGAAGACTTCCAGTTTGATGATATATGATTATATATGATTATACACGACTTTGGGGAAAGCTTCTCAGAATAAGTTTACATCTTCTTGGAAATTCATAGTCCCTTCTGGAGAAACAACTCAAGTCCTCGTAGAAATAAGGTGTGTTTGTCGTCGCCCCTAAATATTTTTGTCTTGCAAAATGTGAGTAGGCAATATGAAATCATTATAGCAAGGCTGTGTGTCTTGTCAGTGTAATCAGTGATGGAGATGACCTGACGGATATTTTGCATGCTCGGATGTTTGTTGTGTACCCTCGTGCCCTGTAGTTCTCGTTTATTTTTATTTCAGTAGATTTTGTATCCATATTGCAAAATCTTGATTTATATTTGCACTCGTGACTTGTTCTACACGTAGACACTTTTTGTAGCCAGCGTCTCTGAGATTATGTTTTGTTGGTTGTGCGAAGTTCTTGGACAAATGTGTTGCCTACCTTTTTTGTGTCAACCCCATTCGAAGACGTATGCCTTTATGATTCATGATACGTAATAATATGCTTAGGTTAAACCATCATAACTCATAGTTTTCGCTCTCGAGCAGATGCTTTTGTACCACGTTGTAAACAGGAGTTGGAAGATGCAACCCTTGATGTAAAACATAGATAATATGCAATTTTTATCACATTTTCTTTTGAACTATTTCTGAATACTTTTTCCTTCATTAGTACAAGATGCAGGACGCAGCGTATCTAATATCTAAAGGATGACGGATTTGAATGCACGGAAAAATTGTATGTGTAAAGTAATGTATATGAAAAGTGGAGAAGGTACAGATTTTTCGGATTAGGGTAGCGTGCAAAGTTAAACTTGAGGAAAACATGTCTGCAGAATGTGAATCAACCTCTCTGTGTGTTTAGCATTTTATTGTGTTCCCGTGTTTGTGTGGAACTTTCTCTTCTGTGGTAATCTTCTCACATTTTTTATGTTGATTATTATCCTGCATTCTTGGCTAAATCACAATTGCATTCAGTGCACGATTTTTTTGAAAGTATGCTTTCCTCAACGTTCTCTTCTCTTCCCAATATATATTTTTTCGCCTTTCTCTCTCTACCCTTTCTTCTCTGACTTTCTCCTGTGCAAACTGTGAACCCTCTTTGTACGAATGTCAAATGGGATGAGCTAGCTGTTTCCTGTTCATCGGATGGGAAGTGAACAATATGTGTACCTACCTCTTTTTGCACAATTTATCATTGATATTGAATTTATCGTTAAATCAACAGCACATATATACTGGAGGTGCCTGCAAAACAGTCGAACTTTTTCCCAGTGTGCAGTGAGTTGTGAGTGGACCGGACAGCAAATATATATACTCTCTCTCTCGCTTGACAGAGGAGCTCTTGTTCATTACCTCTCTCCCTGTGAGTTCTCTCGCTCCCTCCCGTTTTTTAGTAAAACCGTTTTATCTTCATCATCCTATTGTTAACCGTGTGTAATTCCGCCGCCATAAGTCGACACTATGAAGCCAAGGAAAAAGGGAAAAGTCAAAAATACTTGTGCAACTCGTGCATCAACTAAAGAGGCTGAAGTATCAAAGACTCTGAGCTTGACTCAGAATAATAGAAAAGCGGACTTCTTTTGGACGATAGTTACTTGTTTTACTACCACAATCATATTATTACTATTAGCACCAGAAACAACCGGAGCTGCAGTTGCATCATCCTCCTCCGAAATGTTCGCAGTAGCAGCCACTCCAGCAGAAGGAGTAATGGTTGTCTCAGAATGCCCCGAACTGAATTCCACTCTCCTCCAACTTCAGTACGATGGAAATGACACACGGGATTGGCAGACAAGTATCCACGGCAACG
Organism: Heteromurus nitidus; assembly: GCA_034687055.1. Classification (NCBI taxonomy): domain Eukaryota; kingdom Metazoa; phylum Arthropoda; class Collembola; order Entomobryomorpha; family Entomobryidae; genus Heteromurus; species Heteromurus nitidus. The sequence goes on from JAQFZW010002032.1 coordinate 3,118, forward strand.
CTAGTGGTGGACCTAATGCAGAAGACAATTACCTTTATGATGTACCTGTTTACTTGGTAGTTCTCCTGTCCGTTTTGTATGGGGTAATATCTGTGGCGGCCGTGATTGGAAATGTTTTAGTTTTGTGGGTTGTTACGGTAAGTTTCACCTCACCTAACCTTTTCTGCTTTGCTTTCGTATTTCACTTTCACCGCTCACTCACCACACACACTAGATTCTAATGAAAGAGATGAAAGTAATCCACAAATCTGTACAGATATATACACGGGATATAGGAAATGGTGATGATGATAGATGTTTCAAGAGTTGGTTAATATATAACTCCGAGAGAGGAATGTTGACTCGAATGGAACCAAGCGTACACACAGCAATTTTTATGAATGTAGTAGGATTTACTAATGGATTTGTGAAAGTACGAGAGGAGATAGAAAGTAGATATTGCAAAAACTAGGTTGGTCTGAGCAATATCGAGAAAATCTATACCGCCATGTCCCCCTCTCATACCTTATCGAGCTCCTTCGCCATTAGTCTTCTCCTTTCCAGATTGGAAAAGGCGTCAGAAATCGCATTTCTCTCTCAAGGTATCTCTGATGTGTTTCTTCGTCTGGTATTCTTAGAGATTTGAGAAAGTCGCATTATAAATTCCACACAAGTAAATGTGCCCTTGTCGAGATCCTCGAACAGCTTTGTCCTCAAATATATATGTACTCACATACATATACAATATATGTGATGGTTGGTAAGCGGTAGCAAAGCAAGTATAGAATACACGGGGGGAACAAGGCGAGCATGCAGCAAAGGAAGAGACTAATAATTTATTGCTCCGTTTATTCGTTCCTACCTTTTCATAACCCTGTGACAACTCATATTTATTGTCAATTGTTCCAGGTGAGGTAGAGGCATTCTACCCCAAGACTTTATCGTATCTTGTCATCTCGTCCATAGAAAATCAAAATTATTGCTATGGTTACAAATCCTTGTGCCAAAAGACTTTTACCGCTATTCAACACCGGATCTGAAGGGAGTGTAGCGACTGTAGCCACTCCTAAATCACCATTTAAAGTGATTAGCAACATGATTCTAGTAGACTGATCGTATTAAACCTGGAAATACAAAATTTCGCCTTTGCAATTCAGCATTCTTATATATTATACTGCAGTTGCATAAGACGACGAAAAGAAGTTCAGACAAAACATTAAAACTCTCCTGCATTTTTGTTATTTTCGTATGAGAATGGCTGTGGCCTACTTCTATTCTAACTTACCGACTAAACCCAGTTTCCATACATGGAAATTGTTGTTGTTCACAAATTTGATAAAAGTAATGGACGAGATGGCCACATAAAGTGTATCACTTACGATTAGCTTTCCTTTAAATGATTTTATTTGCAAAAAACATTTTTGTAGAGTCACATCATTTACGATTAGGTTTCGCATCTTCCACCAACCCACACACGTCGGGGTGCTGGCAATTCTGAGTGATAATTTACTGCATGAAATTAGCGTATTAGTCGGCTCGAGTCCGTATACGGCACAAAATCCACCTTCTGGTCCAAATCATATTGTGGGTGGCCAACGACCGTTGTCCTGTGAGTTTATGGAATAAGCGGACGACTGATACAGATATTTAGATATGTGCATGAATATTTCATTTTCATTAGTAACGCTTCAGGTGATATATTATGGAAAATGTGAATACTTTAAAAAGGATTGATAGATATAACCACAATTCAAAAATACACTTGATATAAAGCTGATCATAAAGTAGGAGGCGTTTATACGACTACAAAATCAACTACAATATGTTCGAGTTCTCCTAACATCACTTTCCCTTTCACAAGTCCCTGTTGATAGCTTTTTGTGTGTATCAGCACTTTCACTCCTCTTCCTTGTGCGCCGTAGGTTACAGAGTTGTGGAGAACAACGTTGTGTTGATGAGTGCAATTAACTGTCTATTTCCTTTGTATGCATGCACACTTTACGTACCGAACAGATAAAATATCTCGAGGCTTGTTATCTAATCGTGAGCAGTACAGTGTTCCGTTCACGTCCTTGCCTCTTTTGTTCTAACTGGAATCCATGTGTGATTACCATTTGCTAATGGATTTTACTCTCTACATACTATTTACTTACTACGAACGAACACCACTGACACTATTTTTGTTCCTCGAATGGAATTCATGGAAGTAATCGTCAATTTCCTTCTTCCTAATTTATATAATTTAATTAAAGAACTATGCTTAGACAATCGAGAGGAGCACGTCGTAGCGGATCGTCTCATATTCCCTCAACTTCCCATCATGCAGAACACGATTAAATGTCTGAAGAAAGTTCTTGTGCCTACACACGTTAGTGCACGTCAATAAGCTGTAAGTAACAGCTACATCATCTTATACTCCAATGCCGATTACAGAGAATAAACCTCAAGGGTGTCCGGGTGTACTTAAACTTTATTCGTTCTTTGGAGAAGTTTCTCTGTTCTGAGCACAACCGACGCTTGGAGAAAGCATGTTACCATACGACCACGTTCATGTTTTATCCAGGAAAAAGTATTCACCAGAATAGAATCCAAACAATGTGTGGAAGGACCCTCCTTCATATTTTTGTATATGGAAACAAGTGTGTGTCCCTTTCTGATACCTGATGTTTGGTGTGAATGTGAGTGAAATCAGAGTGAGTGGCGGGGACGCACATGGATGACTTTCGACTTGATTTAATATTGGTTGAACGTGCGTGGTTACAAAAAAAGAATTCATATTATGTGTGAATGGTTCCATTTTCCGAGCAGTCAACCTCTATCCCTCTTCAACTCCACACAATGCCGCTGTTGTCGTTCGTTGGCTGTTGGGTAGCTGAGACGTGTGAAGAAGAACGAAAAAGTGTATCCTGCATATTATTCCAGTTTGTGTGCCACCACACCACAGCTCTCGGCTCCCTCCAAAACTGTTTCCCTTGCCGAAATTTGGGCTTCAAGGCTTCAACTGACAACAAAGTTTCGTGAAGCGCCCATGAATGTTAGCCAATAACGGAGTGTTCGTCTTGTAGACTGATTGCAACGCAAATTAAAGTTTTTTTAGAGAGACACGAGCTCGGGCAAATTTCCCCGTGCAATACAAACATGCAACATATGGTGTGCAATTCTAGGGATACAATGTGCACTCTTTTATTCCAAGAAATAAAATTGATTAAAACTGTGTAATATTAAGTTTCCTCTTGTAGTTATATACACATATACATTTCATAAGTTTAAAGAGTGGAGCATCCGATCTGTCACCGCGCACTGTCTTATGTACATGGAATGCTTAATAGCATATATACCGCTTGCTACTTTCTACTTTTTAAAAGTTTCCTATTTTCTCCACTGGGCCATCGTTATTTTTTCCCTATGAAACTCGTCCACAGTTCTCAAAAATGAACCTGCTCTTGGAGATTGTCGAAGTTTTCATAATAATAACTTCTTGATGATGGTAAGCTTATGATATTGACTGTGGACGTGTAGCTCAAGTTTATAAAAAAGAGTCTGAAAGTGGCGGAGTGATACAATATTGCAGCATGCCCTTGAGATAGAGGTGTATAAATTTATAGTAAAAAGTGTCTAGCCTGTGGTTTAGGACAAACGAATGTGGCAAATCGCTACCCGCCGACACAAGTGTCTGCCATTTTTATAATGTTTTAACTATCCAAGAAAATCCCCAAATTAACTAATGCTAATTACTAAGCACTGCTGAAAACAGTGCTGATATACTGAAATACGGTGTTTCTGTTACATTTGTATATCTCCGAAACTGAGATAATGAAAATAGCATTAACATTGAATTGTAGTTCTTTGGCTTCCCAGGATGTTTCAGATTATGCCATGCAAAGATGTGGATGCAGATTGCAGACATCACAGTTTCACAGTAATATCCTATTATTAAGAATTACTTTGTCATTATGAGCTTTAAATTTCGTTTTAGTCTGAGCAACAATACGTAAGTATCTGGGTGTATGGACGTGAATCCCACTCGTTAGAATATTGGATTTGCTCATGACGCCTACGTACTCAAAGTCATAATAAGCCTACAATGAAGGCAATAGCCGGTAGTTGTAAATCGTATGCCGCAAAAAAACGTTATAGCATATTCTAGTGTACAATATGCGTGATGAAATGTGTGAGGGTAATTGAAATAATGGCCAAAATCCAAAACCTCTCGGTCCTTGTAGTATATAGCCGCTAATAGCAACGCCGAACAACTATAAATCATGCTCGCTTCTGCAATTCCAAAGTCCGCTTACCGCAGTAATCGTGAGTTTGCTGCTGAGGAGAATGCCGTTTTCCAACGTTTTACCTCAACCCACATTTACGTTTCTAGACAAAATCGCAATCCGATGACCCAAGCATATTTCCGTAAAGCATGAACTTCCCATAATTGCATCATAATGTCTTCTCTTCTGTGAATTCGCATTTTAAGAGGCCTATTTAAAATGTTATGCAATCCATGCCGCCGACGAGGCATACATGAGGAATTCTTAGCTTTAATGGGATACAATCGAGAGAATACCCATTTTTGGCAAGGAGTGCGCAGTGGTGGCAGTCGCGCATTAAATCAAGCAGGTGGCTTATCTTATCAAAAATCCAGTGTCGCAAGGTCATTTATAGAGCGTCAGTTCTGACAGTTGACAACCATTTAAAACATTGTAAACTGTTTGCCGTCGAAAAGAGCATCACTGAAATAATTCATTTAGAGGGCGAATGCTAGAAATCCTAAGATACATATATGGCTAAAAAGTCGACTTGCGAGGAAGAAGTTTTTCTGTACTACAACCATGTAACGGACAGACTTGGTGTTGGTGCAAGTGACATTAATAACCAGAATGTCAAATAATTCGATGAAAACAGTAGGGAAGTAAGTAGAATGTATATATGAAGCTGCGTTCCATTACGAGTCAAGTAATCTAGGAAAAAATCGTTAATAACGGCAATACTAAGACGTCATACACAAAATAATTTAAAAGTTGTAATTCTCCAGGGAAGTAAATATATGAAATCCTGAATCACGGATCATGATTTATGCTCCTTCGCAATATATTTAAGTGGAAACATTACAACACAGCAAGCGCAAGAAATCTTGAGCAAATAATCGAGCTAAAATCATAACTATAATTTGTTCTATTTTTGTTGCAGGTCTCGCGTAGGATGCGAACCAAGACGAACATATTCATAGGCAATTTAGCCCTGGCAGACATAATAATAGCATTATTTGCTATTCCATTCCAGTGAGTTGTCATTTTCTTTCTTCTCCCACTTTTGCAATCAGTTCAAGCAAAAATCATATTAGTCACACCAGACTGCAATCTTTCCATCTCATCTTTACTCTCTTTCTCTCTCTCTCTCTCGGCGTGTAGGTTCCAAGCAGCCCTTTTACAACGGTGGAATCTCCCCGATTTCATGTGTGCTTTCTGCCCCTTTGTTCAGGTAACATTACACTTTTTTATTATCTTCGGTTGCGAGTTTCGGTCCCAGACATGTTCTATCGCTTCATATGCTTCGACACAACTCTTACTTTACTTATTTAATATGCAGTAGGAGTCGCATTTAAAATCAATTGACTTCGGATTATGAACTTCTACATACAGAATGAAAGTGAGGAAGTGAAGAATTTAATTTCCTCTTTGGCCAAATCGAATGAACGATGATGTGTTAGCAAAGGAGTCAGAAAAAAATTTAGCCACGGCGGTATAAGAACATCGACACATAAATTTATATAATACTTTTGCCTTCCATTGTGCAAAAATATGAAAGCACCCTAAAATTTAATCTCTTTTGAAATTTGAAATCGACTTACAGGCCTCGTCTCATACGCATACACTTACACTTGAATAGGTTCCTTTGATCGTTATAATTCCATTCCAGAAGAAAGACGCTGAGTTTGGAAGTTATTTTATTCTAGTATATTTTCTTTATTATTAAAATTTTCTACGGGAAACCATGAAGTACATTACTTGTAGATCTTCCATCCTACTTAATTATTACCGTAGAACCAACATCATTTTATATGGCCTTTTACAGCGAAAGCAAACATCCGCATAGTTTGCAGATACCTGTTCCGCAAATTGAATGCAATATTAAAGCACTATTGTGTGCTCACTTTCTCGCTTCTTTTATTCTAAAAGGTTTCAGCTGCAACTGTGACTAAGAAATATGAAGTGCCTTGAATCTTTTATTTGAGCATCGGTTGACAAAGGATGGGATGCATTCCTATAATATATGCACAACCAATGTTTAGTAACATGACAGAAGTATGTGGGAAACATATAGACCTGGGAGACCCAAAACATGTCACGAAGTGAATTTTTTTATTTGTTTTCTCTTCCCCCTTTTTGCATGTGCCTACTTGGTTTTTTATCGTGCACAACCTTGATGTCTACTTGATGTCTCTAAAAGCTATATGCTATGGGAAAAAATGAGAACGAATCTTTGAATACATTAAACAAAGACGACGGAGAGGAAGAAAGTCAATGTGCAATAACTACTTGAAACAACACTTTCTCCTCAGATTTCCTCTTTGAGTCAAGCATCCATCCATCCATTCAAGTTACTTTTGGATAAAAGTAAACCCAATTCGTTGAGCGGAACGACAAGACAAGGAAAAACATAATGACATTCCTGTACATCCGCAGAGTACGCTCCTTTGTCCTAAAGGAGTTCCATCCAACTTCCACCAGATACCTTTCTAATGCCCCGAACAATTTAATATCATTGAGTATTTGCCTCAAAATTTATGCGAACACAATGTGTTGTATTGTCTGGTTTACAAGTTGACATAGTAGTCATGATGGCATATTGATGACAAGTTGATGATTATTACCGTCATGTATTTTAGGTGCTCAGCGTTACCGTCAGTGTGCTCACACTCTCGGCAATTGCTATGGACCGATACAGGGCGATATTGTATCCTTTCCAAGCCATTCGGATCTCGAAAAGAGAGGCGGTCTACACAGTTTTCTCCATTTGGTGCATCAGCATTCTTCTCGCCCTGCCCCAAGAGCTTGACTACAAGTAAGTGCAACACATACCCGCATCTTCATTCCACTTTTTCTAATCCTTTTCCACAGAGTACTACACTATTTGCTTCTCTTCGAGAGCTAGAGCACATGTTATGAATGAAATATTACGACAGGGAAGTGTTACCCTGGAAAAAAACGACATGTTGCTGCATATCAGACGCGATGTTCCTCCAGTGTGCATACTTATATCAAAGCGCAGCAGTATTTGCAGCCTCAGCAACAGACAAGAAGAAGGAAGGACACCCATGGAATTCCTTTATACTGTTTCGGTTGCCCTCATTTTGCACTTTCACGGACAGATTTGACACTACTCCGTTGAGGGTGTTTTGCATATTGGTGGAAAAATATAAGGGAACGACTGAGAGTAGGAATAGACACTTTTTTAAACAGATCCTCTTGTTCAACGAGATTTTTTAGATTGGATTTATTCCACTAGCTTCTCCCCTCGCATCTCCATCCTACTTCATTTCTCCCACATACATAATAATATGGAAGTCAGGAGGAGAACTCCGACGACGTCAAAAAGCTGGCTTCAAGATTGTAATTTCAGATACGATTTTGTTTTGCAAATTAGCATGCACTCTGGGGCACAAAAAATTGACATGTAATATGGATTTTGGGGAGAAGTAGCAATGTCCCAGTACTGTGGGAATGTATGCATGAATGACGCATGCAATCAAACCGTTCATTAATATTGAGATTTTTTCCATACAAGTTGCTTGTCTATTTATACACAGAATATGAATACTTGGAGTATAATAAATGTAAAAAATTGTTTGCATATTATGTATTTATACACGAATTTTGCCAGGATAATAATCCCGCTGTGTGCACCAAAGCCTTTGAACCGCAAACTATCGGATTTCAGATATAACGATTATGACTTTTGAAAATTATGCCAGGCATGAACATCAAATGCCACTGGTTTGCTGACTCGTTCGTTTCGTATTTATCTGTAATGAGACATTACAATTAGTAGAAATGTATGCATGTATTTGTTGCACAATTCACGTGCTTATTGTCGAATCAGCTTACGTCAGTAGGAGCAAAAACATATGTGCAACGGCGAACATATTATTTGATTTCAAAAAGATAAAAACAAAAATGAAAAAATATGAGTTCGTCATTTGTCGCATTGTCTGGCTGCTTTTTAGTCTCGTTTCTATGCGACGCAATTACAGGGAAGTCGTTTCAATTAAAAAATACTACATGGAAGAAAATTTTTAATTGCTTACACAGAACTTTCACGCACAGCTTCATCGTATATTTATGTAATTCTAAGTATGTTATACATACGGTACGTCGAACTATAAATATGTATTTGTCTGTACAGATGAAAAGAAAGTGATTTTCAATGAAGGATAATCAGCCAATGTTGAAACACTGCATTCTGAAAATATTTATATTTGATTCTAATCAAATAATGAAATAAAACTTGTAAACAAAATTCCTATCAAGGCGAAAAGCAGACAAGTGTACCACTATCACACTGCAAAGAGTAATAGTGCTCGCTAACTTTAATTTAATCAGAAAGTTGAAAGTATAAAATACTTTAGATATTTTGAATGTCTGTGCAGACGACTACAACGAACATGATTCCTCCATCTTCACATACTCAGAGACAGTTAGAGCGAACAGTAAAATACAATGCAGGGGTTTCTCCATCTTCTGTCTCTAGCGCCTCGCATCATGGTTTAAATAGAAGCGAGTTCTTTTTCCGATCAACAATTTCCTTTGACGTCAAAAACACATCTTATCAAATGACACAATAGCAGAACAAGGAATTACTCATTCGGAATTTCAATTTCACACAAGTTTTACATCGTTCCGATCGATGTTGCTTCACAGATCTGTGCCGGAAAATGTGAACCAAATTAGCACTCGAATCGAAGTATTACCCTTTTTACCCCTTAGTTTCATGTTAATAAAATGCATTACTCTCCGGGCGTATACGTACTAGTGACTAAACTAAATCAAGGAGCCTCATCATTACTCTCTACCAAGCACACAATATTAATCAAGAGATGTTAAAAGTTTTTGGAAGTATATTGGTACTTTCTATAGTAGGTCAATTCTCACTATATATTTGAAGCATTTACTTAGTGTATAAAAGTTTTACTAATCTGATCCGCTTTCAGGTTCATTCACATCTTCTACAGACTTATAAACTTGTTAATAAAAGCATGCAAACACAATTCAGTTTCGTTTTACCGGATGGTATGCACATGGATGAGCGGAGAAAGTAAAAAGAGTAATATCCAGTGAAAGCTTCCGTATGATTCATTCTACTTCCTCTCCTTAAAACCTTTCCAAAATCAATAGATTTTCTAGCACTATCTTTCATATAATACGTATTTCTTGACCACCTGTACATTACTGAGTGCAACAAAGTCGTTGTCGTTACAATTTTAATCTCGGTCATTTCGGGACAACTTTTTCATGCTTGATCAGTTTTGAGTGTTTGCAGTTTCGAAGTTTTGAAAGTCAGACAGCAGAAGGTGATTTCGGGCGCATAATCCGATTAACTTCTGATTTGGCTTCACGTCGTGGTAAATTATTGACCATTAATGGTTCCTGAAGCGATGAAATGATTAAAGTTAGTCCATAACCAGGAGTGTGATTAGATAGCCCAAGCAATAGCCAACTTTTGCCACCACCAGCGATACACATATATACAAGTTCAATTTTGAACAACTTTTGAACAAACCCTGGAAGTCGAAGCTCAAGTCAAGAGTACTTATTAAAAAGTTTAAGTGCTAATTAATTGAAACATTGGGTACCACGTTTTAATGATGACAAATCCATAAAAGACAGGTCATTTAAATTTTGAAATTCATGTAACGCAAAACACCACAAAATAGAAACTTACATAATTTTCAAAAACCATAACCCTTTTAGCTGGTTAATGCATTCTGATGCAAATGTTTTTCAGCCAATTTGATTGGTAGGTTACATTAGAATTTGGAACGGAACGAGTAAGGCACCTCCACATCAAACGCGAACACGCGTCGACTTTTTCCACTACTTTAACAAGTAGAAGCACATCGGAGAAATTTATTGCAATTTGGCGTTATGCCGCAAAACTTTTACTCGTAAATCAATTGTTTGCACAGTACTCGCTTACACCATGTTCCCAGTTCCCACATGACTGCTTAATATGAAGACATTGCTAAATTTGCGTAGAGCATTTCCTTCCTGTGAACAATGGGAGCATGCACGTGCACTAAACTCGTAACAGGTTTCACTTTTTTCCTACTAGTGTTGCGCATGGTATGGCGGTATTGTCATGCTAGGATTTTAATTAAAATGTTCGATAAAATGTTGCCCAAAAATATTACAAGAAGAACATGTACAAGCATATATCCAAGGGATATGCTTCATTCATGACCACGAACCACGAACTTGACGAAGCTATATAGCTCTACAACATAGCTTAACTGGTGATAGCCAGTGTGTTTGTGAATGGATTGGAATTGACATGAAACATGACACCGATTTCTGTCATACATTTCTGTCATACTGGAACACTGACAAGTGACCAAAATAGCTCAAAGCTTACAGGGTAATCACATTGCATTTTGAATTACGTCAAAGTGAAATTGAAGCTGCTCCAGTTACTAGAGCGTCAACTTGTACGACTTTTTATATGACAAATATCAACTGAGACTTATGTGGAGCATGTGGAGATCATTTGATGGGGTGTAGTAGAAGTGGAGGTTGTAAGGTTGTACCATTATAAGTAACAAGTAAGTACGTATGTACATGCCGAAAATTGTATTTGATTCCAGAGAGGTACTTTGCCTGTTAGTTTGAAATATCCACAGTTCAGTGATCAAGAGTAGATGGAGGAAATCATATCAAATTCAACTGGGGAGGACGTGATACAACCTCTTTTGAGGACTTGATCTAAAAATATTTCTATCGACGCTGGAATTGTAACGAACCATAGTCAGTAGTAATATTATTACACATTATTTAAAAGGTTCTCCTCTACTCATGCTCGCTTTGGTTTATAGTTTAGACCACCGATCGGCACCAGCAGCAATGCAATTTCATTAGCTCTGATGAGTTTGTTTTAGCTAAACGCAAACGACAGGGTATAGATAGTTGTAGCGACCACATGCCGGAAGCCCGCATTCTTTTAGCTTTGGGCTTCTCTCGAATGGTCTTCTCACGATCAGGATCAGAGAGAAACCTTAGGTGTGTATGCCTAACGAGAACGGTAGTACAGGGAAATGGAGTAGTAGTGGAGGAGTATGACTACCAAAAATGACGAGGTAATGTTGCCCCAAGTTCACAAATTTTGCAATCCAAACCAAACGCGAATGCTAATATATTTAGACACGCGCACCTTGTCAAAGTCTGTTTGAACTGATCCTATATATGTGCAAAAATCCAAGAGGTATAACGAAGATTCCTGCGGAAAGCAAAGTTGCACAATCAACACAATATATTAAACAGCCAAACTCTTAAACTCCCACACTTTGACAGCACATGTTCTGGACATGCCTGTTAAATATTGGACATATAAATATGTGGGTTGTTGTTGATACATGATACTATCGACTTTTGTGAACCGAAATACCCACATCCGTATACTACTTGTATCCATAGTATATTCGAGCATGCACAAAGCTTTCTCTTTCCCTTTTGTGAATTCCCAAAACTGAATGTATAAGCATGAAGCAGAAAATTTCGTTTCAGGGAACATACTTAAGTGCATATATAATATACTTCAATATATATATTTAACGGTAGCAGGTGACTATCAAACACATCTCAAGTATTATCTTGAGAAAAGTCAAAAGTGTAAAGGAGCACGAGCCCCTTCGTGTGTGTAAAATAGATGACAAACACAGCGAGAGTTGACATGTCCTAGTCATTCCATTTTAACTTTTAACACGCTCTCGCCCTCCTAAAATTAGGTGTTAAAGGACAAGCAAAGTCACTGAGGGAATCTCTTGAGACTCGACACAAGTCTCACGAGAGGTGAATAGAGAAAAGTATTGGATTTAAATGAACTCAAGCAATGAATTGGATTTTGACGGGGTTTCGTGAGGATTCAGTTGAAAAATTTGTATCATCATTGATTATCCTGTAAAATGCACGTGGGTAGTATTGAGCATTGAAAGGGTAACCGAAGCCACTTATATTGTCATTGAGAATTGCAGTCGTATTCATACTTTCTCCAGTTAGATACAAATGTCAAAGGAAAGTTCAAGAGAATAGTAGTGTATTTCATTATTGCCAATTAGGAGGTCCCCGGCAAAGAAAATTTGCGGTATTGTCGTGTATCGTCCTTTCATTTATAAAATTTGAAATGAAAATTAGTGATTATCAGTATTAAATGATTGGAGGATCACATTCACAACTCATGTCTTCATCAAACAATGACATAAATACATTCAACGTGCAAATGTTGACTTTCGTGAAATTTAGCGATTGCAATTTACTAGCGCGAGTAGTGGCTGAAATGAATACAAAAGAGTTTATATATTAGCTATATCGTATTCGTAGAGTTATATCTCTGTCATCCTTTCAGTGAGTGGAAAATTTTGTGAAAAGTATAATGTAGATACGTAATATATGTAACTTCACGAGCTTATTATTATAAGTACTATTATACCAAAGAACTAAAATTCGCTTTTGATCCATTTCGATGAATTATTTTTTTATAAATCACGACCAGAAAAATAATATATAACCTTCGGTTATCGTTAGTACTTGAATTGTGTTTACATAGGAAATGTTTGTGGAGCAACAGTAACCGCTTCAGCAGATACATGATATATTATAATTCTAATGCTCCGCTCGAAGCACGCAAATCTAAAATGCAAGTAAAAATGAAAACCGATTCCTATAGGTAGTAATAATAAAAACAGAAAATTGCTTTCTCAGATTTATTTCCAGAACGAAAGTCAATACGGGTTTTACCTGCGAACTCATATTATCTATATTATGTACATGGATTGAAAGCATGCAAATGAAGCCTTCTTGTGATTTGCAGAGTGATAGAGCAAGAAGAGAGAGGGTCCATGAAACCGTTCTGTGCTCCAGTTTTGCTCTCTCCAACCTTCCGAAAATCTTACATCTTGGGTCTGGTGGTTATTCAATACGTTCTTCCACTTCTCATCATTTCAGTGGCATATGCGAGAATGGCAACGAGATTATGGGGCTCCAATGCTCCTGGAAACAAGGAAGAATCCAGAGATGAGAATGCTCTTCGTAACAAGAAGAAAGTAAGTGAAATTGCTGCGACTTCCCTCATAATACTTTTTATAGTTACATGCTTTTAAAGCGGAGGATTGCTGATTGCTGTATTAAATCTCGGCAACTTTTTAAGAAATGCACATAAAAGCTACCATTTTGTTGAAGGGCATTTATGAAGTGGTTGTGGTGTCGTGTGGATGTGAATGTACGTACGTAATTTCTACATATCTCTCGAATTCATAATTTCCATTCAAGGTGAAAGCTAGAATTCTTCTCAAGGCAGTCTTTCAACTTTTTGCATACAAATCTGCTTTGCAAGGACATGTTTACGTTCATAAGTTTGCGAATATGAACGTGAACGTCGTCCATATGTCTAAGTCATCAATTCATAACAATCACATTTCTATGAAAGGTCTTTTTTTGCCGTCACATCGAAGTCCAGCTTATGTCAATCTATTCCTGAAGTATATTGGACAACTTCTTGTTGTAATGTTTGGAGTAACTTCATTAATTCTGACAACATGTCTACGTAGATACATGTACATGAAACACGATGCGGTTTTGTCAAAGTCAAAAAGCGAAAAGTATCAGTGGCTGATTTGGTCTGAATGGAATTGAAGTAAGCCAGAAAGAGCAGTCTCATTTCATTACCATGCATTTATGACAAACAAAAATGTGATATATATATAAACGATTAGGAATTTCAAAAATCTAAGGGGACAAGTGATATCTGACTAAGCTTCCATGACGGAACAAGGTTTTCATAAGACTAATCTCACACCCGACTGACCAAATAAATAGTTGCTACAATGAGAATATTTGAAATCAATTGTAGCATGTCATGACAACAGAAATATCTAAATACATGTTTTGCATTACATTCCCCGAAAATACAAGTTGTTTGTCAAAGTTCAGTAAACATGCTGAAGGCATTTTCGCTCAATTTTCATTCAATGGTTCTAAAAGGAATGTTAATGTTGAGAGTAGTGGAGTGAAATATCGCTTCTGATTTCCAATCAAACCCGTGAATGCGGAAATATTTCTATTATGTGACTTTAAAATGACCGAAAGCAACAATCTTTATTTGGATACAACAATGTCGGAAATTTTACTCCATTGAACACAAGCGTCAAGAAACAATTATTCTACCAAGTGCCCCCAGCGGTCCTCTTACCATGCAACTTCGCATTTATTTTCCTGAAAATCAAATGAAGGTTTACATGTAAAAAAAGTAAAAATTGAGCATACGTTAGGTCCCACTACCTGTCCAATTTTCTCGAAAAATAACATGCAAATGAGCACCTAATTTGCATATTTTCGGAAAATCTTTATATAAAATTGTGCCACCAGCCAATTGTCCCTTGCATAATGTATTTATTGAAGAAACCATGGATAAGTTGTAATAATGAAAAACCAGTAAAAAGTGAATATTGTATACGCATCTATGTATAGAGCTTGTTCATGTTAAAATACATACATAATATCACAGTCCAGCACATTATCAACTACCAACAGGACGAATATAATGAATGCAGTGCAAAATATGATCTGCTTATGACGAAGAATTTCGTGTATTGTAAATCACCCATCTATGAAAAATACCTCAAATTCTCAAGTTCCGATGAAGTACAATAGAATCAATGACATGAATTTGCAACAAACGTAATCAAGTAATCGGTTTTGCGTTGGGTAAATCTATAGGGAGTCGTTAGGAAAGCTCATATTTGTAGCAACGGGCGACCCCATAATAATTGATTTTAATCTATCAGCTTCAAATGTGAGACTAGTAAAAGCTGTAATAGAGTAAAGTTTCGGTAGAATGAGAAGCTTAACTTTAGCACACTCAATACTTGTGTCCGGGGCACGAACGTAACAATAAATGAATGATGTTCTTTTGATGTGGTATGATAATTTGGCTAGCCACATTTTCGTCTCATGGAAGAGAAAGGCTATGGAGGTATAATTAATCAGAGGTAGAGGACAAAATTGGCGCAGTGGTGTATATCAGAGATAGTATGTAATGTTAAATCGTATATATAGTATAAAATTTATTATAGTTAGTTAGATTGCAATTTTCACCTGCAGATAATTCAGAGCTGGTACATGCTTGAGCTCAGAGAAAGTTTCAGTGATTTTTAAGAACTTAATATTTCTGCATAACAGCAATATAGCCACGGTAGATAAACGATCACAATGGGGCGAAGTGAGAAAGTCATTTCCAACATTTTGTTGTGTACTGGCAATAAAAAATAACCCACAAATTTTCACTTATTTCCACAAATTTTCTACACTGAAACTGAATTAGTGCAACTAAGCGTTTGGCTGCTTGCTTAAAGTCAGAATTCTTTCCATGAATGAATCAAAATTGTATATACGTGAAAGTTGTTCTATGTCGTTTCCCATTTGGTATATGTAATGTGTATCCACCTCACCAGCTATATATACCTGTTTTGAATTACGTATTACAAATCAAGTTTATCATTTTAAAACTAGTATGTACCTCTCCTCTCGCATAGTTATAAATAGTTGACTGCTTAAGAATTATCTCCAGCTAGTTCCAGTGCTTTTGCGAAATGTAATATAATTACTCGTTTTAATGTAAGTAGTCAGAAATAGCCTAAGCACAGCAGACGCATACGGCATTGGTGCAAGTTTGTACAAATAAAATGGCTTGACTGCTAACTTACATAATAACATAATGTAGATACTTACGTAGAAAAGCGTATGTAAGCTAGTTAACGTAGTCAAAATCCTGTCGAATCCACTTACACATGTTTTGCTTCAAGCAAAATGACGGGAAGCATGAAATGACTGGAATGATGATTTATGAGCATCCAGAATGCTCCAGATACTGTTTTGGCAGTAGATAAATACAATGTGATCCGATTAAAATCAATGCGCGTGCGAACTATGTGCACATAACCTTTTCATTCCTCCGATTCCAAGGATTCAATTCGAAAGTGAAAGCAGCTTTCAGTTACGTATGGAAATATATGAACATCGGATATTTTGTACAATTGTTTGTACAAGCTGTATGGGAACTTGTGTAAATTTTGGTGTTTCATACTTGTTAATAATGAATTCGGCCTAAAACGCCACGTTAAATTAACAAAAACATAGGACTAATTGGATTTGCTGTACCTGAATTTGCTCCAAGTAATGTAATTCAAAGCGGTATAATGACAATTGACATAATAAACCGCGACTTAGGACGTGGGAGGTATTCCTACTCTTTTGTAAACTTTTGTGACCATTTACATGTGAAATTGATTGAAAATTAGTACAGCACACACTTCCGCTAGTTTCAAGAACTCACTTGACGTCGAAAACATAGCTTACCATACCATATCAACACACACGACCAAGTTCACCGTATTCATGATCATAACTCTTTAAAAGGGAAGATCTTTACGGACTCGATTGGGAAACGTAAGCATTACGACGAAGATATATAAAAATCATGTAGAATTAAATAGGGATGCACATGCAATTTAAAGGACCTTATTCCTGACATGGCACATACTAGCCTCATTATTGTCATGTCATTATACTGTTAGATCCAAACATTTCTTTTGATGTGAGTGTCCAGATATTCAATATTATTATGGCAAAATGATATACGTCGGTGTGCATTATAGAGAATACATTTTAGTACATCCTTTTTTAAATTCATTTCCGCTTTTATAGTCCACGTATCCAGATGCTTTTGAATGGTTAGGTTTTTGTTGAAGCCTACATGTAAGGGTCCTAATGATCATAATCTTTTGAAATAGCCGGTGACATATCTATTTCCTCTTCAAACACACGTACATTTAAACACGATATGAAAGTATTAGGCTAAATCACTGAGAAATGTGTTTTCCATTTGATCCAATTTTTCTTCCAATTTGCGCTAGTTAGATTCACATTTTCACATTGAGATGTTGATGTATTCTGTCTACTGAACAAACTACATCGAGAACTGGAAAAATTCTCTATGGCATGAGTCTGAAATTGATGTTTGCCGTTATCATGCCTGTCTCGATATCGGTGAGTGGTGTATGCACGTCAGC
>JAQFZW010002033.1:0-20425 GCA_034687055.1 Heteromurus nitidus
AAGTCAGATTTTGAAAAGGTCAAACCATGTGGCTGTTAAAGCCATAAAACTACCTATTTGACCTTTGACCCCATTTAAAAGGTCAAATTGCAAAAACTATTTATGCATATTGATTTATCTCATCGAGACGAATCGAATGATGTGTCACATGACATACGTTGCAATTTAAAAAAATAAAGTGACGGTTACAGTTGGAGTGGGGGTTCGAGACATACGGCACTGTCTTCGTCTGATGATTTCCTCCACAGTGGCGAAGGTTTCAGGTCGATAGCTTCAAAACTGTTCGAATGCATCCCCGGACATACATAGTCCGTGACATTCTCCTTTATAGGTATAGATTGACATTAATCCAGAAATTTGACGGTTGTGTCGATTATAAGTACTATTGTTAGAAATGCAACTTATAGAAATGGATGGAAAGACTTAAACAGACATAACTCGAATAAAAATGTGTCGGACTTAATGTATTTGTATGTCACATATAGTTAAATCTCCGTTTATGTAATTATTCAACATGCACCTTTAAATAAATTTTGAATTTTATTTCTTCACGAATAATGGTAACTTAAAGCAAGCTTACTTGTAAACTCGTATGTTAAAAATTAATTGAATGTCACATTATTAACCATTATCGCGATTTATGCAAAGTAGCGTCATTCAAGAAAACTACGAGCATATAGGCTAACATCAAAAGTCCAGTTTTAATTGACTTCTTCGTCTCTAAGCAAGAGCCCTGGCCAAAATGTTTTGGTCGATTGCATCCTGAATGTTTAGGAGTCCCCCGTACTCTTTCGGAAGGATCTCTTTTGGAACCATTTCATGCAAGTCGGTAAAGCCCTTGTCTACTCCATACGCGTGTATCTTCAAAGATAATAAAAAGTATAATTTCTTGACATTTAACCTCAACATATTTTTTACCAAAGATAAAAAATTTAATGCTGCTTATATTGATACCTTTAAATCCCCTGGGAGCAAAGGTCTCACCAAGCCAATAACCGCAGTGAAAATAGAAGGCACATTCACATACACCAATGCCTTTGTCTCCATTGGAAGCGAATGCTTGAAAAAAGGTAAGGTGCTCAACTTGAATCCAAGACATTAATTAGTTTTTAATCAATTTTTCCTCACAACTTACCACCATTACATTTGACATTCGACGCAAGGAGTGAATCGTAAATTGACGAACATGTTTCATCTCAATCCCGTCCGAGTTCTGCACAATGACAAGACCAGTCGGCGGATTTTTAGCGTCTTCCAAGACCGATTCCTCCAGCACGGATGCAATAATGGTTGTCATGTCCTCAACCGGGCACTCATCAACATCCCACAATGAGGTATTGACGATGCACACTCGCCTCCCCTGAGCATCCCTCGATTTGAGCATAGCAAAAATATTTTTCTTCAACAGTTGCCTGATGTGGTCCGACTTCTTTTCAGGGAAAATCTCAGGATATTCCACTCGATTTTGAGCGAATCGCTTCAGCAACTCCCAAGCTTTCTTCGCGTTCCCTTGACGGGTCTGGAGGTAGCGCTCGAGGAGAGCATCATCGTCCTCCAGTTGGGTCAAATAATTACCAACTTCGTCGGATTCATCGTTTTTCATGATGTATTCTGTATCAAGAACAAATTTCGCATTAAAATTGATTTTAAAAATATATTTTCATATTTAGAAAATGTAATATACAAACCAGTGATCAAACTTCGCAACTCCATTAGTCCGTCCATCTTGATTCGATGAAGTCAATTTTAAACAGTGTTGAGTGTTTTTGGTATTTGAAGAAAGGAAATCAGTCGGCGAATGATTAAAATTTGGACAATGCTGCCCGGTTTATGCGCTTGTAATTGTCTCGTTAAAAGTTACTCCATTCGTAAAACGCAATTGAAATTTCACAGTGTATACAGCCAAAAACATAAAATATTAAAGTACCACATTATCAAGGGCAAATTCGGTGTTAAATATTGATATTTTACATAAATTTTCGTATTTATAAAATGTAATATTCAAACCAGTGATCAAACTCCGCAACTCCATTAGCCCATCCATCTTGGTCTTCTCAGATCTCAACTAACCTTGTAGTATACGTTTTTAGTATTCTGAAGAAAGGAAAGGCGAGTCGTGAATGTAGTGTAGACAAGGCTGCTGATTTTATGCATTCGTATTAATTGACTCGTAATTAAATATTACGCGATTTCGTTAAACTCAATTATCTAATTCACCCTGACCACTGTACTGCGCAAGTCATAAAATATCAAAGAGCTTTCAAGTTACATAAGGACAAGGGCAATAGCTTAAATTATCATCTTATATTTTGTCACACAATAAAGCCAGAATTTATTTATCGAAAACTATGTTTTTCCAAATTATCTCTACTTTTTTTATTTAAAACTTATGAAGTGACTTTGAAAGATTTTTAATTACATAACTACAAACTTCCTCGTCCATTTCATCTCATCAGTCATATATTGATATTATTTCACGCTTAAAACTCGTCGAACCACATTGAAACCGTCCCAAACGTCGTACCACCGCCACAACCAAACTCACAAAAGAAATGAGCGAAAGCGTTGCAAAATAACACTGAAATATTGTTCCCAAAGGAGAATAAATCCCAATTGGAATTGGCTTCAGTACGTTTCCAACTTGTTCTATCATCCTCCTGTCAGCATACTTCTTTTTGAAAACCGGTCTGAGATCATGAACCCTTTTCAAAATGCCCCCTTCCAACCACCGGCCATTCACTTCAGCCACCCTTCCCGATAAATGCGACAAGAGACGGAGACTAGCAATCCACTCCCACCCAATTTCCTTCGTAGTAATTAATTTGCATAAATGTTTTTCCTCAATGATATTGACCTTGTCTTCTAATGCCTCGGCAAAGTCGACGACATTTTCATCCAATAAAATCAAATGATTTTCACTCATAAAATTTACCAAATTTGGCATATTCTTGCGCAACTGTTCCAACTTTTCCGTTCCAAACTCGTACAAACTTTCAGCAGCTGATCTTCCCTTGAGAAGCGAATGTAGCCTTACCTTATCTTCCTTCGGAAACATAATATAAATTGCGACAGCGGCATTTAACTCATGTACCCTTACTTTGTATTCCAAAAGATTCAATTCTGCCCAAGATGGGAATTCAAAGACAAACACGGAGTGGCCGGAAATGCAACTTTGGTACGTGTATGAGAGGAAGGACGCCCACAGAAAGTAGCCCCAAACAACCTTTCTCGAGTGTTGATATTGGCATGGGATTTCAAACAATTTCAATTTCGTGTGAAAGCAAACTCGTTCGGAAGGGAACGCAATGTTAATTCTCCCAAACGAACTTGCAAACTTTTCTGGGATTCGAGTGAGGTCTCTGCTGAGGGTGGTCTTAAAGTAATGTTAATTACTGGCTGAAATAAGGAAAAGTATGTAATGAAGTCATCTTGGCAAATAAGCATCGCCAACGCGAAATCCTCCCTTGCTCTAATCAAGTTGATTTGTTGGATGCATTCTTCGAATTCATCCCATTCGTGAAGAAAACCTCCAAGCTCAACCTTCCTGAGGTGGCCTTCGCCATTCATTTGCGGGTAAGACGGAAGTATCCATCTTTTAGGGTTGGGTTGTCTTCATTGTCGTCATCAATGGCAAATAACGAGTTATCCGGAGTCGATATTGTGAAAGTTGTGGTATATTTGGTTGTTCTAAACTGGTTCTCAATTTCCATATATTTTTCTCCAGATATTAAATTTGAGGATGTAAGGATTCCCAGGTGACAGTCAGAATTTTGCAATGGAACAAGTTTGTGGAATTGAAGGTCAGCTTTTTGAAAAGTTAGGCAGAAAACAAATACTTTGAGAATTTTTGCGAACGTCATTTCGAAGTTTTTAGAAGAAAAAATTATTATTCAACTAAACCGTCTGCGACTTGAAACTGATCGAACTTTATTGAAGGTTTATTCTGTGGAAGATAGCTGCGGAGAAGTAAAAGGCTCACATACATGAGACCATAATGTCCATAGTCATTACTAAATATTGGTTCTGTTCAAACATTTTTAAACACAAAAGGCTTCAATTTACTTTCCCATTTGAATTTTTGCATAGGTTCGATTACTGCACAATTTTCTGGGTGTTGGCTCCGGATAATTATGCAAGCGAATTTCCTTTTCGTAATGTCAGCTTGTCTTCTGCGACGGGAGCTCGGGGAAGCGATGCCAAAGCCAAATAATTAAATCGATCCGGCAACCCATAGTTCGATATTTTTTAAACCACATTCTGTCTCGTCGACGATGTAAATACATAAAAGAAAGTCGTCCACGGAGTTGGAACAATTGAAAAGTAACGGAAGAAATTAAATCGGGAAAAGAATAAATAATAATATGTACATTAAGGCTACGACTAAACTTTTTATAAATTTGGTAAAATTTGGCATTTTCCTCGATGTCAGCTGATATAAGGAAGGGTATGTGATGAAGTCATCAAGTTTATTCTTTCAAGAATGTATTAAACCAATTCATCAAGAATTTAAAGTTTAAAACCGTTTTGTAAAAATAATCGAATCCGTCCCAATGACAATTCTTATAATGAGTCATATGAGCCATTCCAAGAGACGTACGCGAATATAATGTGTGCAAAATTTGTAATAAGAAAATAGATAAAAGCTAAAGTCAACCCATCTTTAAACCATGGCTCTTGCCAAAATGTTTTGGTCGACTGCATCCTGAAAGGTGAGTGGCCCTCCAAGCTCTTTCGGAAGGATCTCTTTTGGAATGATTTCATGTAACTCGGAAAATCCCTTGTCTGCTGTAGTTGTAAGTATCTAAAAATGCCAGAATATCATCAAATTCCACAACTTGTCCTGTGAAGAAAAACGATGGTCGTATATAGATTTACTTTGATACCTTCACGCCCCCTGGCAGGAATGGCTTGGATAAGCTAATTGCAGCATTGAAAATAGAAGGTGAATTGACGTATATCAATTCCTTCATATCCAACGGAAGAGAAAACTGGGAGAGAAAATGAGTTCAGTTTTTTTTAAATATTCAAAAACATTTTTAAAATTACAAGTTTTTCCTCACGGCAGTAATGTTGATAAATCGACGAATGGCATGCATTGTATATTGCATAACATGCTTCATCTCGATGCCGCCCGAGTTCTGTACGATGACATAGCCAGTCGCTTGATTTTTGTCGTCTTCCAAAATCGTTGCCTCGTGTATAGCTGCGACGACGACTGTGAAGTCCTCAATTGAAACTTTGTCCGCATCCCACGCTGGGGTGTTGAAGATGTACACTCGTCTCCCTTGGCTATCCCTCGCTTTGAGGACTCCGTAAAAATTGGAATTCAATAATTGCTTGATGTGGTCCGACTTTGTTTCAGGGAACACTTCAGTGTATTCCACGTGATTTTGGGTGTAGCGTTTCAACAACTCCCATGCTTTCTTAGCGTTTCCCTCACGAGCCCGGAGGTAGCGCTCGAGGAGAGCGTCATCGTCCTCCAGTTGGGTCAAGTAGTTACCAACCCCGTCGGATTCATCGTTTTTCATGATGTATTCTGTGTCGAGAGCAAATTTAGGATTTACAAATTGAAATTTTAAATTGAATTTTAAAAATTTGATATCCAAACCAGTGATTAAGCTTCGCAACTCCATTAGCCCGTCCATCTTGTAGTATCCCTGTCAGGTTCTTGTTCCTCACAAGCTAATTTAGAGGGTTTATTTTTTGAATGTTTGAAGGAAGGCAGAGCATGAATGAAAGAAAGCTTGACAAAGCAGCTCATCTTATGCAAGCTTATTAATTGTCCCGTTAAATGTAACTCGATTTCGTAATACTAAATTAACTTATTAACCTTGACCACTTTACTGCGAAATCATAAAAATGCTAAAGAATCACGCCATTTCCGCTATCGATTCGTTACGACAAGAAAGTCAAGGTTTTCTTCTGGATTTCACAATTTATATACTTTATTACATAAGGCATTTATTGTCCTTTGCCATTAGTGTGAAACATCTAAATTAAAACATGAAAATTAGTGTCATATGAAAATCCAAATAATTCACGAAATGTAGGTATGATAATATGCTTCTTCACCGACGAAATGGTTTTAATCAAGGATGAGTGCACACCTACTTTTTGATTCTCCCATTGCTTTTAATCACCAACTCTGATTAAAAGAAAGCATGTTGTATTTGCCTTGCCAACTCCATTTATTTGTTGAACAAACAAGATAAGATCGACCACTCACGCGACGCGGTGGCACGCATGGCTGTTTGACATGATAGTATGGCGAACATTCCACCTACCCATTCTCATATTTATTAGTGATAGCCGTTGTTATCGATGAGACATGGACAGGCCCACATGACAAAATGCATATGTGTTATCTTATGTAAGCACTGACAGCTGAACTCATTAACAACAGAAAGATAAAGATATGCGTATCTTTTACGTGCCTGAAATTTTGGTCAAATCAAAATATACTTGCGAAAACATGTTTATGAAATAATAACTTTTTAATAAAAGATCATCTTTCCATTACATTCCTATAAAAAATTTCAATTCGAACTAAAAAGTTCTTTAAAAAGTTTTTCATTTTTTTAGGAAGATCCAATTTTTCTCGGCTGAAAGACAAGATCAAACTCTTTGGGTGTGTGAAGCAGTTTATTATCTCCTTCAAAACCGTCAAGCTTCTTCTCTCCGGGCAGAATTGTGTATTTCTGGAAAAGTGAGACGAGAAATATGAAGAGCACATCCAGAGCCAAGGAATATCCCATGCACTTCCGATATCCAACTGAGAATGGCAAGACCGCTTCGTTCCCAAGGACGATTCCCTCCTCACTCAAGTATCTTTCTGGCTTGAACTCCTTTGTGTCCTCTCCCCAAATACTGGGGTCCCCCTGGAAATATTGAACGTTGGCAAATGTGACGGTTCCCTTTGGAAGAACATAGCCGTGGAAATGTGTGTCTTCTCGGAGCTTATGTGGAACTCCGAATGGAGTAAGTTTTGCAAGTCGAAAAACTTCGGTGATCACACACTTGGTGTAGGTCATCCTATTCATAACAACAAAGGATATAAATTAAATTAACTTGAACCGAACTTGCAAAAATAAATCTTTAAAAATAAAAAATGTCAATCTATCTTGTATCCTCTACTTTTCACGGTCAAAGATTGAAGGAGGCTGAAATCGACCAAGAACTTGATCAATCTCATCCTGCAACTTTTGTTGAACTTGTGGCGATTTACTTAGAAATACCATACACCAGCTGAGCATTGTTGCACTGAAATTTTTATAAAAAATATAAATTTCAAATATTACTCATCTTTCGATTCTGAAAAATAGTATTTTCTTTTTTACGTGGATTCGCTTCCACCCAGGAACAACTCTATTACTTGTGCTTTCAGGTTTCTCACTGAAAAAATAAAGACGGTATCCGTTTAAATATACGTTCGGCTATTCGTAAAAATTATTTAAATAATGACGAAAATATTTAAAAAAAACATACTCCCTTTCTCCTTGTAAAAACATGATTCTGGATCTTCACATTTTGCCACTTCCACCAGTCCAGCGTCTATGAAATCCCTGATGTTCGCTGGATCTAGGGTTTTCTTGTGGTCCTCCACTTGTTGATCGATGAGAACCATCATTTCCTCTCCAGACTTCACGTAGTCAGTCCAACCGAAATATTTTGGGGCGACATATTTGAGCCATGGGGCGAACATAATTGGACTTGCGCAAACTACGTTTAAACCACTATATTGAGATGATGAGTGGACGACAAACAATGTTAACAATAAATTAAAATTTACACTTAAAAGTTAATACTATTTTTTCCTAATTAATTTGTTTAATCCTTACTGAATGATTGCAATCGCAACATCAACCAAAGGTGAGGGGTCTCCCTTTTCCCACTCGTAGCGGAATCCTATGGCAACGTTGACGAGAACGTTCGCAACGGCTTTGTTAAATAGAAAGTTGCCATCGATGGGGGCTCCGCCCTTCGACTCAATCCACCCTGTCAACCCCTTCACTTCGGCGAGCACAATGTAGTCCATAGTTTTCTTGGAAATTCCAAGATCTCTCAAAGTGCGCAGGATGAAGGCCTTCTGCGTTTCGAAATCTTTCCCTTCCGTGTTCATAACGCCTACAAGAAATTGGAAAAAACATATTTCTTTTTATGAAAATTTTGAAGTTAAAAATGTTAATTAAAACATGGTCTATGATGTGAATTTAAAAAATTACCATAATTTCCTTTGCTAAATACTTGAAGAGGTGAGGGTGGTCGTCCACCTGACACCTTGTCACTGTACAGCTCATTAATCATCTTGTAATCACTTATCACAACCGCTCTAAAAAGGAAACAAGAATCAAATATTTATGAAAATGATGAAAATACAAACAAATCCTTTAAAACTTCAAGACTCACGTCTGGCGACACATTTTTATACGGAAAATAGGTCCGTATATTTTCCTCCAATTGTCGAATGTAATATGGGGCTGCCTCCCAATTTGAAGGAGGTTTCCCAGCAACGGAAGAGCGTATGGACCTGGAGGAAGGTTATTTGGGGAAGAAAAGAATAATTTCTTCAGAATGAAGAAGGAGACGACGAAAATGACAAAAGTCCACATTTTATGCAGGAATGTTGGGTCAAAAGAATGATGAAAGATACGAGTAACTGGAAAGTGAGGAGAGCTAGAATGAAAAAGTGTGACTAGATCTCTGTGAGTTTTGAGTGTGTAAAATAGGGCAATTTTTATTAAAACCAATAATTGATCGTTATGTCGTAATTACCAATTAACAAAGGATTTTACTAACATATTTCCTTTTGCTTCTGCTCAGCATATGAAAATAGCTATTGCGTAAACTCACTACTTAAATGTAATTAAGTTCTAGGTCGATACAAGCACCTAGACTCGCATTTCGTGTGTATTAAATGTTCGTATGGACAACACAAAAGGAGACATTTGATGGGTTTTGATCGCATAAAACTCAACTCAATTAACTAATTCACCCTTGACCATTTTACTGCGACCATTTTACATAAAATATCAACGAACAGAGTCATTTCCGTTAATGATATTTTACAAGTATAACTTGTAGAAGGACAAGGACAACTTGTCACATTAAATTCTCTGTGTGACACACATGAAAACCAGGTCTGCTGATTCATCGAATTTTAGATTTTGGCAAATTATCTATACCTTATTTTACTTATATTATAGAGTACATTTGAAACATGATTCAAATTATGCTGAAACTAATCAGATTTCCAATCGTATGTTACATAAGAACAAACATACTTCAGAGCATACTTCTTTTGGAAAACTGGTCTGAGATTGAGGACCCTTTTCAAAATGCCCATTTCCAACCACCGTCCATTCACTTCAGCAACCCTTTCCGATAAATGCGACCAGAGACGTAGACTAACAATTCATTCCACCACCCCAATTTCCTCCGTATTAATTACTTTGCATATAAATGTCTTTCTTGAACGATACTGACTTTTGATCCAAGTGCTTCAGCAAACTCCAACATATTTTCGTTCGATAAAAGCAAGCGATTTTCAATTATACAATTTACAACCACGGGCATGCTGTTATGCATCATGTCCAGGTTTTCGTAAGCAAACTCGGTTGAATAATAATATTTGAAACATGTAAGTAATGTTTTATGATGTCGTAGAAGTTCGAAAACTTGATGTAATTCGAATTAGATCATTCATATTTAAACAACCCTATTCTCATTTCATTATATTGACTCGATATGGGATTATCATTTAATAATTATTTTGTAATATTTTAGTGTCTCTTTCTGAATGGAAAATTATTATGTTTAGGTAAATTTCAAGATCAGCGCGACAAGGTTATATCAGAATATTATGGCTAAAAAATAATGTGAGATCCGAATACAATTTTCAGTATAAAATTACAATAAGAACCAATGGAACAACAAATTCGAATATTAAAGCTGAAAAGACTCTTAATGCATGTAAACAGAAAAACTAGCAAATGTAATCCATGGTGGTCATAGCAAGAATACTATTTAATACCGGAAATTGGTGTTTTCAAGCTGGCAACTATTCTATATACTGTTGTAAGCAATAGACTTAAAATGCTTATGCCTAAAACATATGAAGGAATGTGTCCAAAAACAAAATCGTTGACCTTACTCCAAAAAAGCGAGGCCAGGAAATTAAAAATCTGTCATAAGATCCATCACGAAAACATGTATCAACTATCAACCATTTGCCATAAAACACGGGGAATATCAACAAATTGTTTTCAATAAACGCTTCTGCCAGAAGGAGTTGAGACATTGTAGTTTAGTGGAGAATGTGTCTGTCTGAAGCCAACAATAATACTCTCAAGAAGAAAGATGGAGGCATTTGAACATCCAAGATTGTATCCACTATCCCACATAAATATAACAGACACATGGATTCTCGTCTTATATTTTCACAAAACCTTCTTCAATTTTCTCCCACTAGATTTATCCGTCAATAACTACAGGCAAGTTTCATTTTCCGCCGTGTACAAGAACAGGTTTAATCCAATATCGTCCATGGTAAACAAATACATAGATCCAGTGAATATCGTTATTCTCCCGGTGGTTGACAATCCGATTAATTTCCAGCTCTTCATGCTGAACTATTTGAACGACCCGAACACTCTATTTATTTGGATAAACTTGGAGAAATCTGGTGCTGAAGTTTATCCAAAAATTGACTATTCCATGTCAACTCCACAATTTGTATTGTTTTTCTACAAAAAACCGAGCAAATCCCCAATACTTTTATGTGACAGGTTTTGTGACCAGAACGAAACGGACAACATTCTGGAAAAGTTTATACATTTCCCGAGAAGCACTCATCGCAAGTATTTTCGGAACGGGAATGGAAGAATTATTATTTCTTCGGTCTCGGTTCGAATCCCAGAGTATTTCCAACATCGGACCGGAAATGAAAGACAGGCTTGCCTAAATTTTACAAGATTCCCAACTGAGGCAAGATATGTCCAATACTGTGATTCTGTTGTAATGCTGCCACTAATACTTGGAAGTGTGCATAATTTAACTTTTCGTCTATTTGACTTTAATGCCGAGAGTACGGCTGCCATTGCAGAGTCTCTCGAAAATCGGCACTCATTTGTAGGTATTGTCAACACGGATGGTAACAGCTACTGGAAAAATGGTCAAAGCATATATTTCCACGATTATAGGGATTCCAGCGTTTTATATTGCGCCAAAGCAGAAATTTCAGTTACAATCATTTTTACTAATTTAATTGTTTGGATAAGACCTTTAGACCTCGACATGTGGACTGGAGCAGTAGCAGTTTATTGCCTGATTCAGATATCCAAGACGATTCTACGAAGTAGGAAATATTTAGAGTCTCTTACAAAATTTCGAGAATTTGTGAGTTTTGCAAACGATGCAGTCGTACAGCGTTCATTTTCTCGTTGTGGATTGTCGATTATCATCATTTGTCTGTCAATGCTGATACGTACGTATTATGAGAATGGGATTACGAGTTTGGCTATAGTGCCAGATCCTCCAAAGACATTTCAGATTCTTAAAGAATTGCTTGACGATGGATATAAAATACTGTGGGACCAGAATAAGCCAACTACGAGTGAGGAATACAGCAGAATTATGTTTGAGTCTGCGAAAATTTCAGACCGCCTTAACAATTCCTTTATTAATATAAACATTATGGAGATGGAAAAGTATTTGCTAAATTTGGACGATAAAAGTGGGAAATATTGCTTTCTCTCCGAATCCAACGTTGCGAGAGTGAACCTGATGGAGATGGAGAGAGTTGGGCGAAATGAGAAATTGACAACGACGAAATGTTACAGATTGCCCCAAAAGTTTGACCCAACGCCTACGTTCTGGTTATTAGCATCGGCAAATCGGGAGTGGTTGGGGGAAACGCTCTTGAGAATGCATGAGAATGGGTTAAATGCACAATATGACAGATGGGCTGAGGTGGCTTTTGAAATTAGAGGAAGTTTTGGGAGGTTTGGCGAAGGGAGTAAACCGGATGTGGTGGAGATAACGAAATTGTCGGCAATATTGCTTTTGTGTTTTTCTGGAAGTTTGGCGGGGACACTTTGTTTTATGTTTGAGAATGTAAGAAAAACAAGATATTCAACAAAAGTAGCCGAAATTCCATTGGAGTAAATAATTTTAAGAACCGAATCTGAAACACTGTACATTATAATTTTGCACCGTTAATTAAATATGGTATTATTTTGTTCCAAAAATATTACGAAAATATTCTACTTTAAATGGGTTAAAATTTTGAAACATCTTGCATAATATATTAGCTGTTTTGCTGGATTATTATCTAGCATTTTGAAGTGTGAACGATGACACACGAGTCAAAAGCACATTTATGAAAAGCTTTTCTTTGGGCACTAATGGTACAACTTACACTAACACAACAACTGAAAGGCTAGTCGCGCAAATTCTACGGGCTTAAAAGCAATTTTAAAAACTGATGTTTAAAAATTTATCTTGTATTATATTCCCCCATAACCCTACTTCAATCGAAACCAAGTTTTATAACATAATTGGCATAAGTATTACGATTTGTGCTGTTCAAAAAATTCCGAATAATCAAACCAATGCTTCACCAGAGCTTACTGTATCTGTATCAACTTCGTATAATTATAAATATGGTAAGACAATAGGCCGGTGGTAGTTGTAGTAAGCTTCACCAACCAATCCACTATACCTAAGACGGGAAATTGATGTCTTAATTGCCTTCTTTTCTCCATAAGGACAATCATAACACGAATGGCTTATGAACTTGACCAACGAGTTTATGTCCTAATACCTTTCCCTGCAAATTAGTACTGCCACTCATGCACTTAAACTAGTCCCCAATAGGGGATATCTAAAGCACCCAAGAAATAATTGAGATGTTCTCTCATTAAAAAAGCCGAATGATAAAGTGGCACGATTGCCATGGATGCAGAATACAAAATGCGACTTGCATTCAACACGCAGCACAACTTATACTTATGCATAAATGAAAACAATGGACAACTCTATGGTAAAATGGATACACTATTTTGCAGCAACACAAACGATCTGATTCGAATGTGAGACGTACTCGAATATTGATTTAGCTCGGAGGTGTTGGCTCATGGATATTTATTAATATATTTAACACATTAATTATTGCAAGTGGACATAATTATATTACACTGGAATCTATGAATATTCACATTCCACTAGTGCTCAG
Organism: Heteromurus nitidus; assembly: GCA_034687055.1. NCBI lineage: Eukaryota > Metazoa > Arthropoda > Collembola > Entomobryomorpha > Entomobryidae > Heteromurus > Heteromurus nitidus. The sequence continues at coordinate 13,232 of JAQFZW010002033.1, forward strand.
AGCGCAGTCGTTTTGCTTATACCGAATGGCGACAAACGGTAGCACTATTGTCCATTCGAATTTAAATATTTAATTGCCAAACTCATTATAACGTTGAACGGAAGTAGAGTAGACATGTCTTTGCACGCGCAAGCAAACGGTGAAGGACAGCGTCAATGGCATTGCCACAACCTTCAGTACACTTTCCGATACTGTAAGACAAAGTCGCATCACACTCCTCGTCATTCTCAGTTGGCCCATTTGTGGAGCTATAAATCCAGATTGGGTCTCTTTAAAATTTCAAACCTACGAAAATTGGAAATACTTATTTTGTCACGGATTCATGTGCAGGAATTAAAACTTCTGCCCCATTTGAAAGTGATTCATAGAGTTTACAAAACGAGAGTAAATCTTATTTCAAAATCATACTGGGCAAAGCATAGCATATTCCATACCAAAGTTTAAATCCGATGAGAAAATTAAAAAATATGTGTGACCCATTCAAAAATTGATAAATCCTTTCTGATTCCTGGATTGTGAGTCAATCACGTTGTCACATACAAGACTCCAGTAAAAACAATTGTTATATTATACTTGCCAAAACACAAAAGCCAGGTAGATTTAATTAACCAAAACTTTCTTTCTCCAGCCTTATAAATTATCTTTGTTAATAACAAGAAAGATGGGACAGCTCAAGAGAAGTAGAATATTTATCGGAACCATTTTTGGGCCAATTTGGATCATTATGGCAACCCTGGGGGTGGGAATAGCTGAAGGTTACGAAATAGCTTCGAACAAGTTAGACTTGAACAAGCAGCTCGAGATATTTAAAGAATGTACGATTCAAATGATCTCATTTCGGCATATCGAGGTATGACTTCTCCATATATATCCATTTCAATATCATTTTCTATATTTATTTAGATGTCAGATGTATCAACTTAACTGAACTTATTGCCTGTAGGAGCACTGGAACATTTTAAAAGAAGAAAATGAACTGGAAGTTGTCTCGGATGATCATGTTTACGACATTTCACCTTGGAGAGTTCCTCTAATTTTCTATTCTGTCCAGTTCACAACTGCAGTATCATCTACGCCAGGATCTATAGCTTTCATATATCCAAGAGGCGAATTCCACTTCCGGCCCCCTCCCCCACCACGAAGAACGTGTTCAGTTCAGCTACTGATTTTCCCACAAATATTGGACGAGCGAATTCTTGCTTTCGAATTCAGGGATAATTTTCCAACTACATTGTTTGATCCGATTTTCGACACTCGATTGGAACTTGCTCAAAGACAATTCCCTTCGGAATCTCCGTACGAGCGATACTACACCACTCCGCGTTCTTTCCAGTTCCGCGTGCTTGTCAGAAAATCAAAATATTTTGAAAATGACTCAAGAAAACTAAGTAATAGTGACATATTTGATCTTTACAATGAGCTTGAAATTCTATCCAAGCTGGACTCGAGACGACATGAACAAGGGAAGCTTGTAAACGCACTCGTTGGAACGCACCTCTGCTTTCCAATTCGATCTCCAAGGAAACCTGGCGAAGCCAATTTCGTCGAGAAAGCCGTCTTGGTAGACTACTCTCACCAGGAACTAGTTGCCGTTTTGGATTACTGTTTAATCTCCGGGGGCAGATGCTCAGCGAATGAAAATGAAATCACTATTCTCGAAAATTATGATGCCTACCCATATGTTCGTGTTGACGATTCTGTCGTTGACGTTGATTCTTTAATTGCCTTTCAAGAACATGTTTTTAGACAGCGAAGGAGGAATTGGGATCAACTGAGATCCAAGTACAAGTCCATTCCCTCAACGAACATAAAAACTCCAGAAAATATGTATTTCCTGGATTTATTGTCGAACAATAGTTCACGATGGGATTGGGTGTTGCTCGACACATTATTCGCCAGTCTTAAGGTTCCCAATGCCACACACTTGGAAACAGGCTTTGTCTTTGAAGAGGTCAAGGACGACATTTACATCTCAACTCAAGTACATTTCGAGGCGAACTACGGGAATGCGATTCACTTTGTAACCTGTATGCCCCCTGAGGAAACGGTTAGTGTGTCGATGGCAGGATTCATTGGAGCCTTCGACATGGGCAACTGGCTAGCTTTGCTGGCGACGAGCATCCTCACTGGCCTCCTTGTTAATGTGGTGAGGGGGCGAATGTCATCTCAAAATAAGGGAAAACGCTCACTTGGAGATCAGTTTGGAGACATGTTTATTGTCTACACGATGCTACTTACGCAAGGGAACAACACAATTCACAAGTTTAGAATCTTGTGTGGAGCGTGGATTTTAATGCTGATCATTCTGAAGGAATGCTACGAGGCGAAAACCATTCAGAAGCTTACCGCGCCTTCAGCCACCATAAAGAGGGTTACCACATTTAAGCAAATTCTTGACGGTAATTTCACACTTTACTCGCCCTTGGAATCACAATGGCATGCTCAGGGAAGCCACATTTATGATCAGAGTTATCTTGATGAACTACCGTCATCGTCGTTACCCAAAGAGTCGTTGGTAACAATCCTGGACATATTTCTGTTCATTCAAAACTCGAGCGTATTTTCAAAGGAAGAAGTTGCTCGTTTCCGAAAGTTGATTTACAGACCTAGAAACAATGTGGAGAAGGATGCCATGTTGTCGCCGGGATATGTATTTCGAGAAATATCCAAATGTACGAATAACGCGTATTTGGATGTTTACGAAAATGTGGTTAGTCTGTACGAGGAGCTGATGGAGCATGGTGACCAGGGGGAATTGAATCCCAGCCATGTTTCCATCAGCACAGACAGGTTCTCACATACTTACTCGAGGTGGCAGTTTCATCATGTCAACATTCCACAGAGAATGTTTGCGAACAACTTCGGTGCACTGTTTGAATCCGCTTTGGATTTGAAATGGAAGGAATGGTTTGGGAGAATTAAAAATTGGGATAATTTTGTGAAAGGTATGAGACGCTTGAGCCTGCCGAAGAAGATTTCTCTCAAAGATAACATTCGTGTGGTGTTTTTTGTTCATTTCTTTGTGATGGCGTGTGCGCTCGGCGTATTCTGTTTAGAGAGGAGGAGGTCGATTAGAAAGGTCGTGTCTAATATGTGCATTTGGGTTGGTACGCACTTGAAAGAACACATGCATGATGAAGACTGAAGCATGTTCTAAATGGTAAATTAAGGTTGCATGTTGGTATTTGCAGGTTAAATAAAAATAAAAATTGCGGAGTCCGGATTTTAACGGAAATAAGTTTAATAATGTAAACATACCCATCAAATAATAGCTAAAGAAAATGTACATTTATCAAATGTGTGGTGAGCTCAAGCTCAAGAGCAACTTGCGAAATCTAAACATTTCAGTATTCCTCCAACGAAGATATTTTTTAATAATGTTATTTAAATATGATTTTGAAACTGATAAGGTTTCAAATTTCAAATGCACTGAAAAATTTCTAAAACTGATCAAATAAACCGGTTTATAAGATTTTTGACGGTAAGAGTAAATAAGTGTTGCAATAGTGTTTAAGTTTGCAGTAGAGTTCAAGTTTTTTTCAAGTGAGGTAGTAGATGTAAGTTGCAGTAGAGTTTAAGTTTTTGCAGTAGGTTTTTGGCAGTAAGTTGTAGTTCGTAAATAATTTTTAAAGTAGTATTTTTAAATATTTTGTTTTGCAATATTGTTTAAGTTTGCAGTAGTATTTGTACATTTTTTCAGTGTTTAAGTTTGTAAATAAGTTTTTCCTGTAGTATTTGTAAATATTTTGTTTTGCAGTGTTTAAGTTTTCAGTAGAGTTTGTAATGTTGCAGTAGTGTTTGTAAATATTTTAAAGGAGTTGTGGTTCCGGAAATTGTGGATTTAATAGACTTAGTGGACTAAATGGAGTGGGACTCCATTTAGTGCAGTACCCAATTCAGACGTCATGATCATACCAACAACTCTTCCCCCGACAACAATTCAGGAGACTACAATTACGCCTACCATGCAAATTAGCCGGGAAGTATGGATAACTACAAGAGCTCCGGTATAGGTCATCACAGCTAAAGAAAGAAACGCCACATTGATTAGTGCATACACTCCATTTATTTGAACCACTCCGCCAACGTCAACTATTTCCAAAGGGACCTGGTGGAGAAAATATGAGCTTCGCTTGTCCACAACTCAGCAGACAATTAGTTTAGCGGAAGTGGACTCGATCTCCATAACACAATCAACGGTGAACCACCCAATTTGGGCAACGACAAGATTCACTAAACCTGCGTTAATTAGTGGTAGCGAGCGACATCAACTTCTCCTGGAACTGAGAAATGTAGAGAAATTTCAAACAACTATGCATCCTACAAAGAGAGTCACTCCAGTTCCAGTGCATAAAATGAGAGCCACCACATCTGGTTCTACTCAACGAGAAAGTGAGGGCAAAAGAAAGCCTGTCACTCCCACTAAAATGGAGGTGACATCCCCTATACCACTATACCTGCAGTTCTGCATACCACAATTCACACAACACCAGCCCCAGTGACACAATAAACAATACTAGCAGCTCATCAATAATGAAACAATCTAATGAGACTTCAGAGCTCATTACTACTAATCAATCTACAATTGAAGTGACTCTGGAGAATGGCACACTGTACACAGCGGACAATGACACACTCGATTATCAATTAGGAGAATTTAATTGCACGGTAACTAATGAAGCAACTAATTATAATATGTACAGGAATTTATATTAAATACTTTTATGTTTACATAATTTATACGTATATATTTATATGACTTATCAGTATGCCAGAAGCGTGGGAACACGACTTCAAAGGGGTCTATGCAACCTAAAGCGAATCCTCATCAGAGCACAGAGTCATCCTGATCTAAACTCCAGTAGATGTGATGATATAATGTATGACGAATCAATTGAATTTGATATTGTATGTTCCTTCGTCTGGAGAAGTTATATTGTCGCGGTGCTGCCTCTACTTTGCATGAAACCATCATCACCATCACCATCATTTGCTTATGGCAGATGTTTGTATGATTAATACATATAGAAGCTACCCTTGAGCATGGGGGAGCACTTGGCTCATATTCTCTTTTTTACTTTTATATGAGATGAGCTCACGTTCGAATAAAATCCTAAATCGTATATGCATATGTATATAAAGGCGAGGTCTTAATTTGTACATGTGTACAATTCGCTAATATTGTAAATATTGTAAATATTGTAATTGATTCTACATGTGCTCACATAAAAAATCTTCGACTGCTTTAAACAAGTGTACATAAACACGTACATGTGCACATTTAAATCCTGTGTGACAATCTTATCAATCATACAATGTAGAATATAGCTTTATTGGTATATACACATTGAATTAAATTCAAATTACCATGAGGCTATATGTAAATGATGTTTTAATGACATGGGAAGTACAATGAATTTAAATACTAATTTGAGCATCAAATAAATATATACATGCTTTTGTGTGCATCGATTCATTCTAATCAAATCTAATCATCAAATCTAATTGAAAGAATTTTTATATTTAAATTCTACAATGCATATATCAAATTATATATGAAGTATTGTCTTTGCCCACGAGTAATGGCTACAAATATTCTTGGGGGCAAAAGTATGGAAGGCTAGTGTTGTCGCAAATGACTTAGGGGCATATTCCATATAGTACTGGGAGCAAAAAGTATTGGGGTCAAAAAGTACTGGGGGCAATTAGCCTAGGGGGCAAAAAGTTCTGGGGGCAAATGTCCGTGGGGGCAATTGTCGCTGGGGGCAAAAGGTCCTTTGGGGGCAATCGTCCGTGGGGGGCAATTGGCCGGCACCCACTAGATGCGAGACTAAATTCAATTTCTGAAAGGTTTATTATCATAATTGGCTTCCCACTTGAAGTCTATTCCTAATCATGTCAAAATGTTCTCTCATAATTAATTCTGAAAATAAAATAAAAAATGTATATTATGTCATTTGCATCCAGGATTTGGCGAAATAAATGTATGCATACCCTCACAACAACTTTCTGAAGCAGAACGCTCTCGTCATATTGCCAAAGGCCATTATACCACCGTGTCGCTACCAACTCACAATTCATCTTTTACACGACAATTACAATTACATTAGCCACCTAACATTTTAAAGTAAAATCACATTATAGAGTTACACACGATATTTTCTGGAAAACTTCGAATGCAGGGTCATAATGTGACTATAGTGAATGGATCATGTCGCATGTACATGAATTTTACATGACATGCTCATGTCATGTCCATTCGTGTCGACTATACATGCCATGAGAAATCTCACATGCCATGACATGATGACATGGCAAAGGGCAACATGACATGCCGTCAATCATGTACATGATCATGTAAATTTGGACGGTTGTATACTTGTACACACTCGTTTTTACAGAAATTTTTGTAGAAACTACATATAAAATTGCAATAATTCATTAATATATTTTTATATTTTTCTGAACTTAAAATTCTTGTTTTAGCTATGTACGACTTCATTTTGTGGCATATTTATCAGGGAATTCGAATTTTTGTATTTTTTGCCTACTTGATCATGTACATGGCACATGATATGACATGCGACATTTTCAACATGCCTCTCATGTAACATGACATGGCATTTTCCAACAGGCCATGACATGCCATGATCCCGACACTAAATGTGACATATAACCCGGAAGGAGCATATCTTGTAGCTATACAAATAAAATCATGGAGCAGTCAGTCACCTTCACTACGAAAAGGTCGACAACTTCTGTTCAGACGAGTGGTCATGCAAGCATTTAAGTCATCGACATGGACTTGTTGTTGTTGATGTTCAGAACCACGCAAATAACATAATCTGTAATTAAATTCAGCCACTTTTTACGCTCCTCCAAGTATAATGATTGACATTGACGAGATATTCTCGGTGGAAGAAGGAGCATCATGCATCATGTTAAAGGTCAATGTGCATGATTCTCCACAAATTGTCTGAATGTCGCACATCTTTTCCCATCACATGATTCACTCATGAATGAGAAAATAAAGCAAAGATATTTTTGTGTCAGAAAGTGCATGCTCAGAGCTCTCAGCTTGACTTTCGCCAATTTGAATGAGCTCATATTTATCTCGAGTCCAGAGTTGTATACAAATCAGAGACTCTTGTTAAATGTTGCTCTCCGTCAATTTTTGTCCTTTCATTCGATTAA
>JAQFZW010002034.1:0-20422 GCA_034687055.1 Heteromurus nitidus
GTGGGATGCAGGAGGGTGAAGCCTTTTTGTGGTTTTCGTATGATATGTTTTACATGAGTCGTACGTGTTTAGCTCTCTCATTCCTCCATTCCTCTTTTCTCGGAACTAAATGAGTAAGATGAGACAGAGAGTCAGTCTTTCCTATATTTGAGAAGTTAGCCTGGTCTTGTATTAAAGTCCCTGTCGTTGCCCTCAAAAACGTAACGCAAAGTCATTAAGCCGTCGGCTAGCTTTTTGGGGGACGAGAGGAGAGTGTGGTGCTGAGTGAGTGAATGAGTATTTGTTTTTGGTGTGGCTCTTTCTTTGACAATGAATGAAGATGAAGAAAACGGACAAGGGAGATCAATTGAGGTTTTCCTTTGTGCCCCTTAAGCACTGCACAACACCACTCTCTTTCTCTCTTGTAGCTTACACTTTGTTAAAAGCCTCCCAGTTGGCGGCTTCAATTTTTCGAGCTCAAGTTACACAGTAAAATCACTTTCATTTGTGTACGTATGTACATACATACATAACAGCGCATTTAAAACACATGAGATCTTCTTCTTCCTCACTCAGCAGCTCACACACATACAAAACGGTGTTGGGTAAATCGTATAAATGTAACGTGGTGGGGACATGATGAGACGCGACGCTCTGCTTTCTCCTCAAGTGCGATCTTACGACATGACTACACATCGCTTTACATGTTGACTTTCTTGTTGTCTTAAGTTGTAAGACGATTCCATTCCGAGAGTTTACCTTCACCGAGAATATTTACACTGGGAAAATCGCCAGAGTTTTCTCAATTCTTGGGACAACATTCTTTCCTTAATTTGCATGATCATGTCACATTCTGTGAAGAGTCTTGCCTCAAAACTTTTAGTGAATAAATTTAGTCTTGGAATTGAGGAGGAAAACGTTGAAACTTTTTCTCTCCCTCTCATGTTTATGTGTACTCTAGTTAATGCTAGCTCCTTTTCTTAGTTAGTTTTTCCCACTCTCTCTCTCTCTCTCTTTCTCTCTGTCAAATGGATTTTTGTGTGTGCCACAAAAAATGCAAAAGTATAATACCACAGGCTGAGAATAATGTGAACTGGTGGAGAAAGTGTTACACAATCGAAGCCATATTTTTGTGCTAGTGTCTTCTTATGCATTTATGCTCCTTCTCGAAGCTCTTTCCTCCTTAAGAATTCATCTTGACGAAGTCTCTGCCAATTTCGAAAGTTGACACAAATCCCATCAAAGTGTACTTTTTAGCTATTACTCTTTCACACAATTCATAGTTTTCTTCGAGGAGCAGCTTATCGCCATATACATCTACTCTACATCGCCCATCTTCTCCCTTTTTAGCCCGTGTCCTGGGAAGGATTCTTCGAAATGACATGAGAATGGACTTGAGTAGAGTGGTGGTGATGGTGGTAGAAGGTGTTCATGAATAGAAGTTTCATGACTGTTCCATAGTGTCACACACACACACACACTCTCTCTCTATATTCTTCGAGTTTATTATTGTTTTTTGTTGTTATATTAGCTGAATGTTTTCTTTAGACTGACGCGGCGCTAATCTACGACGGAGTACTTTCCTTTTGCCATGGACTGAAAGCATTTGACGCAAGTCGTGAGATCCGGCCAGCTAATGTGTCCTGTGACAGAGAGCAATCCTGGCCTGATGGTCTCTCCCTCCTCAACTATATTAACAGCGTATGTCCTCTAGGAAATTCATTTTGTTGCCGTTTCTTCTTCATCTATTTACTTCTCGCTTCTAGCCGTCCTCCTTCTCCTACAACATAGCGCTCCGATAAAGGTATATGTGGATCCAACGTGGAAAATATTATGACAATGTTCTCCAGGAAATATCCTCTAACCTCTCACACGTGAGCGTCTATATTCAATGCTTCTGCTGATACCAGCACACAAATACAATATTGGTGAGAGAGAGGCAGGTATACAGTATTTTTTTGTGATTTACGACTCTGTAAGCTTTCAGATCACGCTCAGTAAATACGACGTAACTACGATGATAAATAATATTTGGGGAATTCCACCAATTTCCTTGTAATGCCGAAAGACAAGGTGTGGCTCACGTGTGTGTGTTGCTCCCCCTTTTCCCCTGCTGTTCTCTCTCTCTCTTTCTGTTAATGCAGAAGCGAAGCCAACGGATAAAAAAATTGCAAGTCTTTCCTCTCCCGCCCTTATAATTACGCAGCAAATATTGTAGAGACTTGTTTGATAGATCGAATCAACAAACATATTACACTCTTTCCTCACTCCAACTCCCACTTTTCTCCTCGTACGCCTTATAACCGGTAGATTATATAAAGGAAAAACGTCTTTGAAAGAAATGAAATTTTTTTACAAGCAATAAAATACGATATGAGTAGCTTCTCCTCCCAAAAAAACTTTATGTACTCGTGCCTTTCCCTCATTTGAACAAATCAACTGAAATTTACCACAAAACTCTTATTTTGGAAAATTATCATAGGTTGAGAATATAACAAAATATATATATCAGACGGGAGATTGGTCTTACGGCACAAATACACTTCTTAATACTCTCCTCGTTTTCCCCACCAATTTATCCTTTTTATTCAAAAGAAAAACGACTTGGACGCCAAAAATAGTTATTGCTTCAATCTGTCGATGGAATTATCTTGAGGCAGTTAGCAAGAGCTCCGTGTAAATATATATTATATTCTAGTCTTGTTGGCTTTCTCCATTTCTCTCTTCCTCTCTCTCTCTCTCGGTTGTGGGGAAAAGGGGAAAGCCGCTCCTTCAGAGAGATCAATGGTAAAACTCGGCTAACTGCGAGAGGCGAAAAAAAAGAAGGGGAAAAAGAAAATGAATTGAGAAGGAAGAGAGAATAAACATAAGGAAGAGAATGGGAAGGAGGAATGGATGAAGAAGTGAAAGGAGAAAAAGATGAAGGACGACTATGATGATGTTGATTGTTTGAGCAGAATGATGATGATGATAGTACATGACAAGGAGATGAGTGTTGACTTGTACAAGTTTACTCGTTCTAACTCCCTCTCTCACTCTTTCTCTTCCTCTCCCACACAAAGTTGGCTAATATTTGTGGCCATATATGTAAAAAAAACTCTCTCGTAACACACGGAAATGTTTATATGGATAGCACATAACGGGCTCGCTCTCTCTCTTTCGAACTAAAGAGAAAAAGTGTCAGTGAGGTTTGACTTTTGGTATTATCTCAACCTCAATGTGCGCCCCACTACTCCACCATAATATATTGGTTATGTAGAAAATTTTTGATTCCTTACTGACACACGCCATCCATTCCTCTTTTGTTTCTCGAGATGATTATGAGAAAAGTGTGGGGTGTGTTGTTTTAGGAGAAGGAAGTTTACCCAACTTATCGCCACACACAATCATTTCCACGACGATGCAATTTCACAAGCCCCGCAAATTCAATCTCTTTTGTCTTCCTCCTCTCTCCATCCCGGAGATATTGTCTTTGACTTAATTCCCTATTCTGAGCACATGTGTGCAATAAATTACAAAAGTGTGCGTATGTGTATTATGTGGTTTTTGTCCACACACCGTATATACAGCAGCACAATCATTAATAACAATGATATTAATCAGAATGAAAGCTGGCTGAATGACAAACTGTCTCCAGCGGAGTGCGAGTGGGAAGAAGAGGAGAATAGCTTTTTTCCTTATGCTTTTGTAATTACTCAAGTGTTGGTGGTGGTTTTACGCTAATGGCTTATCTGCATTCACTCAAGTGGTTTCAGTTGGTGAATGAAGATTGAAATCTGCATCCGTGTGAAACTGATACTTTATACCGTTGACTATAAACAATTGTTGATATTGTGCAACTTGTAAAGTGTAAATCATTTCTGAATGTGCCCGATTCTCCATATTTTGTAACATTTTTTTGGGAAGAGAAAAGAGAAAAGGAGTGAGAGTGTTGATATTAAGAAGAGGGGGTTGCAAGTTGAAATAAGTGTTGCTGGTGTGAAAATCAAAACGATAAAAAATGGAGATGTATCCTCATTCCTATTTTCCGACCCCTTTTTTCAGGTCTCATTTGATGGTCTCACTGGGAAGATCCAGTTCCGGGAAGGAGTCCGTTATGATCCAACACTAACTTTGATGAAACTGAAAAATCGGGCTCTTCAACCCGTCGGCTATTGGTCCCCCTCGAAGCGGCTCCTCATACATGACTACAAGGCTTTCAGTTCAGGCGATATGATCAACATCACACTCCGGGTTACCACAATTCTGGTAAGCTCCACACACTCCTCTGCTATCAATCTCCCTCCAACTCATTCATCAAATATTTCACTTTCCCCACATCTCACCCGAGAGTAAATACACCCACGGTAATCCACACACACACGCTACTTTTGTGTGCTAACATTTATCCTACACCCATATAACCACTTACCAATTATTTATCCATAATATTCTCATTCACCTTATTTTAGTTAGGAAAAACAGCCTGGATTCTACACAAAAAATTCTCACCGTTCTCAACGTCTTCATGAATGAGATGCGTGTAACTATACGCACTTTCATGCATATCATCTCATAATGACAAAAAAATTAGCTAAAATATTCTTCCCATTTTTATTGTCAGTGAAAAATTCTTAGATTTTCCCCATACATTTACCAACTTCAGCTTATGAAGATATTGCTCAACGACACATTCAATTGTATAGGAGGCTCATCTATTGAGAAAATATTTTACCAGGATTGCATCAGCCATCAACCCGCATATATGATGCATTAAGAATTTCACTGTGAAGAAAGAGAACAAAAAAGCCTACTTCACGGAGGATATTTGACTTTGTGCTACAATCCTCTCTCTCTTCGACGTCGAGCACAATTCAATGGTGGCGTAGTGTGTGTGCTTTCCTTCGGGGAAAAAATTAGGAAATGCCACTGGGTACACATTGCATATTGCCTCTTGTCTCCTCGAGAAAAAAACGTGTATATGGAAGCCGGTAGTAGCAGGCATCATACTTATTTCCATGTACTTAACGTGTCCGTATGTACGTACACCACCTCTTTCCCTTACACTCCACCACTAGCATCTCCGCGCGGCCAAAATCTTGGCAACTTGCCTCCACCGAGAGGAAGTAGGCGAAGATGCATGCATAACGGGTTAGCTCTGCTTGTTCGAAAAGATTGACATAGTGGTTGGCTGATGGAAAGAGTGTGTTGTGATGCCTACAAGCTATTGATGTCAGTAACTGAGACATTACTTTCCTTAGCATTTTTTCCCCGAGAGAGTCTTAGAGACACGGCTTTTTTCCTCTCTTCTTGGGACTGTAGAAGAAGAAAAAACTTGAATTCATTCCGTGAAAGGCTTTTTATCCCTTCAGAATCCCTGAACTTTAGGTTAAAAGTTGACGTATGTGTTTTCAGCGAGGGATAACGGGAAAGAAATGTGTCCTCTCTATACCGATTTTATGATGTAAAAATATGAACATTTCGTTGACTTATTGCTGGTTCAGACTGTCATGAATGCATTAAAAGTGAGAGGACAAAAAGAAGATGGAGGGAGAGAGAGAGAAAATAGTGGAAGACGATGACGATATATATTTATATTGGTATGCACATATGAAAAAAATTGGTATAAAAATAAGGGATAATATTATGTATGTGTATAGTCCGTCAGTAGTGGAAAGTGTTTATGCAGTGAGTAGACAGTTGTACGTATCCGGCACCACTCATGCAGATTGCTGAAGAAATAAGAAGCGTGTCTATTGTGTACATAATCAATGGAGAGCAAAGAATGACAGACGTTTAAGGCCACATTACAGCTAATGGATTCAAGATCTCAACTGACACTAATTTTTCCCAACGCGCCACGGAGTAATGTCCCTCTTCCATTCCTGAACTTAAAAATATAGAGTTCCGTGTCATTTTCCCCCCTCCAAAGTCTTATCCTTTCTACTCCTTTTTTTCTTCATCATTCTACAAAGCTGACTATATATACATTTTTATATTTGTGCTTTGTATTTATATATGTTTTTTTCTTGCAGGAGAAGCCATATGTGATGGTGAAACATGACACGAATCTCACGGGGAACGCTCGCTATGAAGGATTTTGCATTGATTTGCTCAAAGATGTGGCCAATTTGGTTGGATTCCAGTACGAGCTGGAGATAGTGAAGGATGGGAAGTATGGAGTGGAGGACCCTGTGACGAAAGAGTGGAATGGGATTGTACGAGAGCTCATTGATGGAGTAAGTAGTCCAGTGTTAAGTCTCTTCCTTAGGCCCCTCTTCATTTTTACTCTCCCAGAGTCTCCCTCATTCACCTCGAGCATTAAAAACTCTCCCTCTTGTCGTGGCGACAACACAAAGAGAGGAAGCAAAGGAGAGAAGAGAGAGAAAGGAGGAATGAGAAAAAGGAAGTAACAAAAAAGTCTGTAGTTTCTCTCGATTTAGTAGTGAGTCGATCCATAATTCCGAGACATGTGACACTGATGCCCTTGCCTTCCTGGGACGCTGCTTACTCGCAGACGGGGAGAGTGAGTGAGTGAGCGTCTGTTCGGTCTCTCTCTCTCTACTTCTTCCTACCCCGAATGCTCGGTGTACTTTTTACTACTTGGCTGGAGAGATGAACTGGAGAGAGGAGAGAAGCATAAAAAAAGAGGGAGAAAGGGAAAGCTAGAAAACAGTGTCTTGAGACGACTATTTTCCTATTGTTACTGCTTTCAAACTTTCTCCCTTTTTCTTTCCTCCTCGTTTTTTGTGTGTGTAAGAGAGTCTCCCTTTTGCTTCTCTCGCTCCGATCATAGGAAAGGATCCAACTCTCTTCCATGCTGTTTTCGAGCACTAATCCTACCAGTCAACTCTGTAATAATAATACAGTCATCTATCCAGTCAGCCACTAAAAACGTTTGTTTCTCTTTCTCCTTTTCTACAAGCTACCACCACCATACCACACCGCACCACTACTTGTCTTTCTGCTTTGACATTTCAGTTTCAATTGGCTTCCCTCACAAAGCCCCTTTTGTTTTCGTACACAGATTAGCTCGCAGCAAGGCCATTGTTTTTCATACCATGTTTTACACTTAACACTTTTCGGCTACAGCTCCGATTCGAAGGGAATCAGCTTCCCTGGCCAATCTCCTATAACAAAGTCAATTGAGATTTATCGGGAGGAAAAGAGCACGGGCTACTATTACATATGTGGTCGTGCTTGCTGCATGGCCGAACGTTCGACGTTCGGGCTCTAATCCCTGACGCCTGACACAAATACACACGTCCATGTTCTGGTGGAATTTTTTAAAGTCACGAATTCGTCGTGGTTATCTCTTTAAACCTTGACCGTTCAAGTATAATTTTCATTCATGTATGAACTTTCACCAAAAAATTGATAAATTCTATTAGCAAAACGTCAATATATTTAAAAACAATTGAAGAGTCAAATTCAAGAAATCTAATCAAGATCATTTTTAATGAATTCATCGAAACCAAAAGATTCTGATCAAACTTATTAGGCTTCCGCTTCCTATTTTAGTTTTAATTCAAATTCGATCCAGTGAGTCTTTAGGAAAAGACTGGAACAAGGAATCGGATATGAATATTCAGGAGAAGCCGCCCGGCATTCTTCCTGCACGCACACAATGCTCTCCGCACTAAAAATCAGTTAGTTCCCTTTTCTTCAGCGGCAGCTCATTGAGATAGCGGATTTTTCCTTGTTTGGTTTAATTAATTGTACTCACGCCTCGTGCACTTTCCCCGCATCTGCGTCCACTTGGAACTTTCTCCCGAAAAAAATCTGGTGCTGAGTTTATAGTCCAGAAAGAGTATATATAAGAAGCAGGATACAAGCTAAAAACAGCAACGGCTTGCAATTAGGCCGTAGAGAGAGAGGATTTTTAGATTTAGAGAAGCAGTGTTTTTAGTAATCGCGAGGAAAAGTAGCAACAACAGCAGTTGCTGTCATTGTCATGATTGTCTGGCATCAGTTCGTTTTCCGTAATAAAAAATAGTTTTCTGCAGCCGATATGGTGAATTGCAATGAATAATGCAGTGTCTTTTTTTCCCTGAGCCTGAACGCATCAGCACAACAAAAACTCTTGTCATTTCCCTACATTCCGATCCAATGCCAAAAAGTTAAAATGCGTTTTCTCCTTTCCACAGAAGTACGACTTGGCAGTTGGGTCCATGACCATCAACTCAGCCAGGGAGAAAGTCATTGATTTCACCAAGCCATTCAGAAATCTTGGCATCTCCATCTTATTCAAGGTAAAAGTTATGCACCAAAAGAGAGAGAGGGGGAGAGAGTTTTCGCCGAGAGTCCAACCAAACTGGAACTGTCGGTGATCTCTTGTGCTCATTGAATATATGTAACTGGAGTAATGGCGCTTCTCAAGTGCACAACAGGCAAAAGTAATAGCACAAGTTCCCCCCACCCCAGCTGACCGTTTTCCCCACGGAGATAATCCATTTTCTCACTCCGTTTTTATCTGTTTATTGAGAACATATATATACGTAATATGTGAATGCTTTATAGCTATGGGTCAACACACAAAAACACTTGCAAAACTTCTTTTTTATTGCTAACAGATTTTCGTCGTTGTTTTCTTTTCACGACTTGAAGTTAAGTTGTGCACCAGTCTGAAATATATATTTATTTATATGGGAAATTGCCTTTTGTTGCCTTGAGAAGACGTCTTAATCCAATTGAATCGTATTTATGCAAATGAAATATATTCCTCTTTGGTGTAACTTTGAACGCCCCATAAAATACATTTTTGGTTTATATCTGTCACTCGCACCTGCCGGAATCACCACAATCCCACAGCTGCCAAAGAAACCTCCAGCGAGACTCTTCAGCTTCCTCAACCCGCTATCTGCGGAGATTTGGACATTCGTTGCAGGTAAGTGAAAGAGCTTGATTTAACCACGTTGTTAGTCACACAGTCTGAGCTACAGAAAGCTTCTATATATTTCTACAAGTCTACTGGTAAAGCATGTGTCTTGTGTCTTATATCAGATTACACACCATTCACAAACACAAGCCCGAACCACGAAAACTTGTGTGGTGTATCTGATTTCATCAGAAAGTCAAATAGTGGTAACACTAAAATCAACAAAGTCTCAAGTATTCTCTGTTTACTCAACACCACCAAATTACCGGAAATTTCTCGCTTTCCTCTTCCTTTCTCCCACTCATTCCGTCTCCAAACCGTCTCGTCTCCCTCGTTTTTTTCTTTTTCATTCATCCACCCACTTATTCATTCAGCCATCGAGAGTCGCTCTATCCCACTCTCACTTTTCCTAAAATAAATGACTGTGGCACATTTTCATTACCGTTATTATCCCAGTGTCCTTTACTAATGACAGTAACAGCTCACGATAGAGACAGAGTCTAATCCAGGCAAAAACCTTCCACCATTGTAATTATTCATTTAACCACCCTGTCGAGTTCTCCTTCTCTGCCAAACTTCAGACTCTGCAGATCTGAACCGGTTCGTGTTCGACAGGAAGGATGTGCGCTTGTTTTCACGTTTTTATAGGCCCATTTTCATTAGCACACAACTGTTTATATTTATTGGGTAAATGTTTGGGAACGTGTAGGCACGTTTCCCCGAGAAAACCATTCACGCCGTCCTACATCATTGCACTCTGTGAGAAGGCGAGCAAGTGTAAACTCATTAGCTCGCTGTCCTTTTCCACCAGCTCACTTTCACCTCTCCTTTTTATATTCGAGTGGCTGGCTAACAATCACACCGGATTGATACATTTCTTCATTTTGTCAGCGAATGCTTTTCTCTCGCTTCTTGCTCTTTCGCCATAATCAACCGTTACATGGCTGAGTACATGTGTTGAGTCAATTAGCAGCGGTATAGTGAAGGGGCATTTTCCCTCCAAGAAAAAAAGAACTTCGAAAAAAGATACCTCGAAACGAGAATGAAATAAGGAGATTTGGACTTGGACTATATAGGCACGCATTCTCCTAGAGCAAATGTGCAGCTTACAATTAGTGAGCAAAAAGTCATCGAACAAGTATATATCCTTTACGGAAAGTTGAATTCACTTCATTTCATTAATTTTTCCTTTCCCGAAACAATATCGAAAGATAAGACAAAACACTGTTCACAAAGTGATGCCAGAATGCTCAAATAAACATTTTTGTCAACATGTGTATATTTTACAGAAGGTTGTACGTACCTTGCATACAATAATGATGTGATATACATGAAATCTGAGAAAGCAGAGAGACGTCCTTATTGTCAACAACATGAGTCCCGTTAGGTTAGGAACCACATGCATCTCTGAGCATGGTGAAGTAGTGCTCACCGTGTGGCCGAAAACTAAAGTTTGTTCGTTCGTACCGCACTAAACTCCCATGACTTTAGCACCTAATTTCCCTGTGGAACTTTAATCCGTTGATGTGCCTAAATATCGGATGTCTCCATCTCCATGCTCCTCGAGTGTAATATACAAAAGGTGGAAGTAAACACGCTTGTCATTTTCACAGCTATTCTCACCACTTCTCCAGAAAAGTTGAGTTGATCCAAATCTCGTCTTGTACCGTATCCCCTTGATTTCCTCGAGTCAAGAGAGAGAGAGTGTGTGTGTATTGGTAAAAAAAAAGTGAGCAGGCCTGGAACGTGTATTGTCATAATCTTCACAGTATGTTGACTGCAAGGTAGACTATAGTGTGCTCTTGGAGCTAACGAATGCATATGCGTCTACCGCTTGCTTTTCGGTATCTCCCTCTCGATATTTTTTTGTGTTCGGAGGAGTGGAACAATGAATAAAGTACTTTCCTTTTGATATTAGCTCCGTTGTATTAATTCTCCTCACTCCCTCTCTCGCTAATCCGAAACGTTTCAGTTTTATCCGTAGCCAACAATCTGCATTCGGAGGAATTGGTTGCACCAGCCGGCAGCCGCCACCACAACGCAAGCACAAGCACACACACACACACACCTCACCAGTTTACCTTCAGCGTTGGATTCCCACAAGCATAGATCATTTAAATGATCCATCTGTTTCGTTCGCTGAAGTGGTTCCTATCCCCAGTTTCCGCTGACACTCTCTTATGAAATTAGAAGGTGTACGCAAGCATATGTGCGATGAATTGCGGTAATTCGATTAATTCAGAGAAATGACTTTCCTCCATAAAAAGCAATTTATAACGTCTCCAGAATAATACACATTCATAACTGGAGCACACACACACTCGCAGGTGGTGAAAGTTTGCATCATGCTTTGATGATATAAGGGACCGAGAGAGAGGGGGGAAGAGAGAGAGAGAGATTCAGGAGCGAGTGGGGAAAACAATCTTTTGAAGGTGGGATTTGTCGGGGTGTAAAATTCGATAGGAAAACTTGGAGGATGATATGGTACTTAAGCACCAGTGCACCTTGTGAGCCGTGAGCAATTTGAAAAGAATTAAATGTGCATGGCTCACACTTTGGCCTCAGCATCTATCATGCATACAAATGCGAGTAGAATGAGCTGAGAAATGGCTGATTTTTGGACGATGCAAATACGCTAGCGTTTAAACAAGTGTGAAGAATGGATATAAATCTATAAGAATTGTATGTCTGTGTTTGCTCCTGGTGCACTCAAACTCTCCAATGAAATCCTGTGATAGAGACTTGCAACGTCGAACCAAGAATGGTTCCATCATTTTTTCCTTCCACACCACCACCAGACCTCTTTTTTAGACACATTTTTAACTTACGTTTTCTCGTCATTTGCACCAGCCTAACAGCGCGGTCAACAGCCAATGATCCATCCCATTCATCAACATTACCCTCGACGAGGAATAGTAACTTTAAATGGCGTATATGGCAAACAAAAAAAGAAGTAGACTGCAACTAGGCTTGAGGTTTCTTTATTCTGTGTGTCGTCACATAATGGGCGAGGAAATGCAGTGGAAACAGGAAGATTTCCAATGGAATAAAAGACTGTCCATCATCTAATGAAGTGAAGAGCGCAATAAATTTAGAATGTACCTACATTGACCAAATATTTCCAAAGGCCTCCCATATTTTCTCCCCTACTTTCTGAGCTAGTCCTCTTCTCAGCTGAACATTCATAAAAGGTTTTTATATGAGTTGTTGACTGGCGAATGTGAATGCGCGTTTCCTTTCAGGAAGGAAGTTGGTGGCAACAAGCGGAATATATTTTTTTCTCAAGTATTACTACTCCTTTTCGTTCTTTTGGTCGAGAGCCACACTGTTATTTTAGGAATGCTTCTTTTAGTTACTTTTATTGGCTCGTGGAATCTCTCCCTCTCCCTCTCTCTCTTATTTACTCTTTTACTACGACTACTCTCCAATGCCTTTTCTACTTCACTTGCCATCTTTGTGGGCTTTCACCTAAGCTACAAATAAAAGCAATCGACAAGGACGGCAGTAAATTGATTGGGACATTCTCGCGAGAGGAATATCGGAATATGGGACCAATGTAGAGATGAGGAAGAAAAAAGATGAGAAAGGGAGAGAAGCTTGTATAGTATATCACTTATTGACTATTATAACTCTACAACTTGAGTAGGTAAGATATTATCTTCGAAGAGTTTGTGTGGAACGGAAATGCAAGCGTTCATGCATAGATTCCCTTGCGCCTAATGGCCTCAGGCAAGTGCAAAGTTATGAAAAGGAAATTGTTGCGTGCATCTGCTGTGCTGTCTTCGTTGTCGCGCCCATTCCAGCAGTCTTCCTTCCAATATCTCAAGTCGTATTAGGCTTGTCTGTTGACAAGAAGTGTTTTACACTTACTTTTTTACGCTGCCACTAAATGCTAACGTAATTGAAACGGGCTTTTATAATTATACTTTGAAATCATGGGTAAAACATTTATTCAAGTAAAAAGTCACACAGTTCAGGGTGACTACAAAGTGAAGTTATGCAAAAGTATTGATTTAAATATTACAACTGGGGCATTGCAAGACAAATTCTAGTTCTGAAATGAGAGAAAAATCGATTAAATTTTCTCTCTATATTATAGGTATTAGAAATGTAATATGCATAAGTTTCAGATATTACAATGCTTATACCTGTAATCAATTTCACGGCAATTAACTAAAAGCTCACTCTAAAATAATGATAGAAGTAAACCTTCTCCTGCAAAGTTATCCTTCCTCATCATCTCTCACAGAGTGGCATGCACTAAATCCGCTGTAAATTTAGTTATGCAGTTCAATTTGAACTTGTCGGTTACATCAACGAATCCTGGTGATATGCAGGTTCATTCAACCACTGCAACTGTAAACTGCAAGATGGAGAGAAGAGTGGAAACTAAATGGAGAGAGAGGGAGAGAATATGAAGAAAAAGGAAGAAGACAAACGGAGCGCTTAATACCATTAGCAAGCTCATTTCTCTATGCTTCGCTTTGTTGCCGGCTGTATGATAGCGCCGATTTCTGACTTTCACCTTGACTCATTTGTACTCAGGAAACACCATGAAAATTTCTCACTTATGCATTTCTCTTGGAAGTTCGTAGCTGGTGTGACTAGGATCCTAGGAGCCGGCCTTTGTCGGCTTGTTGAAGATAATTCTAGTGAGTACATACATGAGCATATATTATTTCTTCTTCCTTGAGTGTTTAATTCAGTGAGAGTTTCTGGGGGAAACTCTCTCTCTGAGCTTATACAGCTTATACTCTATGATGGTGATGGTGATGAAGACGCGGATGTAGTGGTGAGGAGTTGAGTGTGGTGCGAACAATGTCATCGAAGAATAAACGCTTGACAGCTCGCTGCATGTTCACTATCAGTTTGATCGCCACCTCCACATCTGCTCCAGCTTCTGTCGCCGACAACTGTGTGTGTGTGTGCACTTACCGAGAGTAGAGGGGAGGAAATCTTCTTGAGACATTCTCCGTATTGGAAAGGGTTTCTTCTGACGAATGCGTATATGTGGAACACGTTTTGCTCTAATGAACATCCGGAATCTTGATGCGATATGACCTAATGATAGCCCCCTTTCTTCTCCAGTTATGGTGAAAAGAGTGAGGAAATGACACGAGCGAGCGAGAAAGAGAGAGATCCACACACACATTGTATGATTCACCATGTCTTCCATCCAACCCCCCTCTCTCCACCAGTCCCTGAGACTGAGAAAATATATAGGAAATGAAGCATTTCAACGGGTCGGGCCTCTTTTCGCATTCCAATCATGCATCCCAGTCTGTTGCTGTTGATGTATCTGAGGCTGACGGAGTGTGAGAGAGTGGGCGAGTCTTAAGTCAATGAATGAAAGGAGAGAGAGAAAATTTTTTTGGACGAGAAAGGAGGAAGTTTGCAATATGAGCATGAACATTTCCTGAGAAAGCATTCTTTACCCAGTTCCCCCATCCTATCAAAGTTATTACGGAGTTTATCGTTTTCGCTGAAAAATTCAGACCCTTCTTTTCGGTTTCATCTGAACGAAAATCCTGTTCTTTTTTTAAACATTTTTATTGCCCCACACCTGTCATCACGATCACCCGTGGCTGCAGTAAGAAATCTGGTTAGAATAGGTAGACACACAACAAATTACACACGTACACTTTTCTCGAATTTACTGTTAAGATGGATAATTATAACTTTTGGCGGTGTGTTACATGAGAAGGTTATGGTATGTGCGAGCATTCTCGATGATCATTATAAGGAAAGGTCCTCAGTCCTATTATCATCAGAAGTCAGGAAGAAAGCAGTGAGAAAAGTGTATTGTATTCTACAAATTACATGATTAGTTCACCACTTGTCCCAATGAGACCCTTGAACACCTTTTGGCCTCGACTCGATGAAAGGAAAGGGTTTTCCCCACCACCACATCCTCCCAAGGTATACATATATCACTGAGACTTTCACTAAAGTTGAATCCCGAGCTGAGGACGACCCCGATTAGCGACGCTGGTCACGTTCCTCTTTCCGAGGAGAAGAAGATCCTTCAAAAGAAAGAGAGAGAGAGAGAGAAAAAAAAAAACTAAACGAATTCGTCTCCGTGATCGGTTTCCCTGTCTTTTTCCTCCTTTCACTTTCTCTCTCCCCAACCACAATTCCACATTCTGCAGACATCATCATCAAAAGCAAAATACTGTCTCGGTTTAAAATGAATTCTGAAGGAAAAATATATGAGTGTGGTAGACTCGCTTGACATTTTGTTTATCGTTATTAACTAGCGCGCAGAGAAGTGTAGAATAGAGTAGAGAGCTGCAGAAAAGAATGGATGGAATATATGAGGAGAGGTGTGCATGATAAATGACTTTTCATATAAATATCCGGCTCGAACGAATTTAGCAGTTAAAGAAAACATGTCCGACAGTTGTGTTGACGGGACAAGGACACAAGACTTGAGTAACTTTTGTACTGATGAAAATGTGTGCACACTCTGTCGACTCGTTTTCATCAACAGGACACATGAGCGAAAAGGCTTTACCTTACGTCAGTGTAAATACTTTGTTGGTTGTGTCTGGTGTGATAACGTCGTATTTATATTGGGTGAATTATGGCTGTTCATATGTGTTTTGTCTTTTTCCTCTGTCCTTTTGTGCAGGTGCCTACTTAATCGTGTGCTTCTGTTTGTTCGTTGTGGCAAGATTCACTCCGAACGAGTGGCTTGCTCCACCCCCTTGTGCTGGAGATGAGGGAGTGCTGGAGAATCAGTTTTCGTTCGCAAATTCTGTTTGGTTTATTACTGGAACATTTTTGCGCCAAGGGTCCGGACTTAATCCTAAGGTAATTTTTCAAAAATCTGCAAAAACGTCTATTATTATATACACTATTTCTGCTTTTATATGTAACTTGTTGTACTAATTAAGGCACTCATTATTTATATGATTGACAAAATAGAAAAAAAAATCATTGTTGTATTCGTTCCCTCTTATTCAGGCGACTTCAACCCGACTGGTCGGTGGGATCTGGTGGTTCTTCACTTTAATTATTGTCTCCTCATACACCGCTAATCTAGCAGCGTTCCTCACCGTAGATCGGAAAAGTACCCCAATTGAGTCAGCGGATGATCTCGCCGAGCAAACAGATATTTCCTACGGAACACTTGAGAGTGGCTCCACGATGGATTTCTTCCGAGTATGAGCAATAACTTTCTTATTTTTTACTTACAAAAAAAAACTACTTTTCACGCTCGATTATTTGATTCTCCAAAGCCGGAATTTCTATCTATTCGATCATATATTGGCCTCTACTCTCGTTGCACTCTTTTTTATTACATGTCGGATGTGATCTAATATCGTGGATCCTGTCACATGCGAACATGACTCAATTGACGTGCACTGTATTGCACAAACATTATTATAGTCTTCTAGACTGCAATCCACTTCACATTTTCAGACAAGAGGGATTATAACACGAGTGCTGTCGAACATATGGCAGTATTTTTTTTCTTCATAATACATGTTTCAATATGACGACTCCCATTCTGTGGAAATGATTTTTTCATCATTCGTTTTTCGCTAACATAAATATTGTGCTTGATCCAATATGACTCATCGTCAGTCATGGCTCACCAACAAATGGAAGTGCATACTAAAATATAATAAGGGAAACTGGGGTATTACAGAAACAGAGATTTGTCACACAATCCTTCATCTGATACGAATGGCTTCCTCCGACAAACATGTTAATCACTTCAAATACATAAATTATCAGTGAAACTCAAATTATTATTTAGGAGCAGATAAATGGAATATGAAAGATGGAAACTTTGTCTGTTTGCTTCGGGTGTGCTGAGCTGAAGCTTCTCTCTCTCTCTGACATCATTTTGTTGTGTTACATGTGTGGCTTACAGTTCTCTCAAGTCTTCGGACAACGCATTGGTTTGACAAGGCATCACATCAGCAGCGTTGTCGCAGCAGAGAGAAGCTATAACATGACTATCCTTTAGACTTTGGACGATTCATGTTTTTATATATGTGACATGGAAAATCCTCGATTTTTTTACACTGGAAAATAGAGCTCACCAATATGAATTACGCTGTGCTTTTGTAGGTGAAGAAGAGGAGAGAGAGAGCGGAGTGCCGCGGCGGCACATCACTTTTCATGCTCGTTTTGGTAATTGAATGTCGAAAGGGATTAGTTTCCTCCTTGCTGGCATTAATACTGTGCAAATTCAGCGGGCAATGATATGATATAAAGATTCCATTCAGTTGAGAGAAAGAAATATTTTTTTTTGGCCATGCAGAAGTGAATATATGCAGAAAGGGAGAGTTTTTTTTTCAGGAAGTCAGCCGATTTGGAGAAAGGATCTTTTTGAAATTGAAAAAATAGGCTAGAATAAAAGGGAGATCGGGTCTGGTATTATCTCTCTGTAGTTGTTTTCGTATATATGATAGCTAAGATGAGTCCCGTCCCGTCGTCCTTCATTTTCATTTCATTTGGCCAGTGTAACTGTTTAGTAAGCTTTTCTTCACAGGGATCGAGTAGAGAAAATGGGCAAAAACCTTTTTTTTCTTCTTCTTCTTCACTTCTTCTTCTTCCTCTCCTCTATTCTGTCGCTTTTTTGGGGAGAAAAAGTATGGGACGTGTGCAAGTGAAAACATTGCACAAAATTGGTGACTACGCATACAATTCTCGCACAGTGTGTGGTGGTGAATGGTAAGAATGGTGGGATGAGCGGAGCGTGGGACTCTCGTATGAAATAACATTCTTCGGAAAAGTAAAAGCAAAGGGAAAAGCGAGGAATGATTTAATTTGATTATTCTTTTGGCGGTCTTCCAGACAGATAGAGTTGAACCTTTGCCCAAAGAGCCTATGCTCACAGTGGTAATCGTCATTTCCCTTCGACTTCTTCGTTGTGTGTGTGTGCGAGAGAGAGAGAGAGAGAGAAAGAGAGAAGAGGAGAAATGGGAATGAAAGAATGATCAGGGAAAAGAAACGACATCATATTGCTCCACATTGAGATGTATTACTTACCACACAACTACAAAACTAGTAGCTACATATATACGCACATACTACGACATGATGATTGCTTTAGCATGACTCACGGCGCAACCACACGGACGACGTACTTATAGTAGGAGTAGTACACCGTCAATGGAGAAATGATTCACTTTCTCCTTTTCAAATTCTATGCAGATTTAATCGCTATACCAGTGTTTTTACATGACCGCTTCCCATTGGCTTTCATCCGGCCTTGCTCCGCTGGCTTCAGGGGATAGGGAAAATGCTAATGGTAATCAGACGAATCTATTCAGACTCTCTCTCTCTCTCTCTCTTTCTCCAGTTGCAAGGACAATTTAAGTGAGATATTGCACTCGTTGTGTGTGTGTGTGTGTACTCCGCAAAACCGAAACTGCTCAGTGCAATATACCGCAATGCATGTTTGTCATTTCCCCTTGGCATCTGAGCACACTCAAACAAATCTTAATATTTCCCAGGGAACTTGGAATCAAAGGGATGATACTCGATATATATAGACGAGATCCAATGTGAGGACGAGAGGAGGACTCTCTGTAGCTGTAGCCAAAGTAAAGAAGACGTACACACACATACCCATTTTTTTGTGCGTCCATGTCCATCTCATATGCCAATTTATTTAAGGGGAAAACAATGTTTTTATTGAGTTCAAATGGGAATAACGGCCACAAGATTTTCCAGCTACCGCAGAGCCATGGTCGTCTTAAGATTTTCGTAATGAATAAGCTATAAACATGGGGGGAAATAGGGACTTTTTTGTACCCAAGTGAGTATATACGAGTCGTTAAAAGTTATACCTTATTTCCGTTAAAACAATGCATTGCATTCATGCAGCCGTCGTAAATCTCTGTGGAATTACGGCCAGATAAATGTCTGCAGAGGTTGGATCTTCCCTTTTTACGCAAAAGCTGCAAAATCGAAGAGCGTTTCTCTTGTTTTCTCCTCTATAAATGTACATATATCTTTTTCGGGATTGTGTTTATACAGCAGATCGAATCACACAAATCCATGGAGTATGCACACGAAAGAAGAAAAAAATTCCGTAAGAACAACTTGCTCTTGTTGGGCTATTGAGAACTCTCGTTTCTGTTAAACTACGGAAGAAGGAAAAGATAAATGGGGATACAATGTAGTTGAGAAAAGTAGGAATTTTCCCTAATTTTTTTTACTCCAGAGAAGTCAACGGTCTCTTCTCAACAACATATACCTTTTGCTCTGATATCCAGTGTTTTTCCCCGCTCCAGTACATATTGATCCTCGAATATTAATTCATTTTATATACGGAATTTACATTCTCAAGACGTCGGAGGGGAACGATAAAGTAAATGGTGAAAATTGAAATGAAACGGTGGTAGTAGCTGAGATGAAATGAAGTCAGAATGAGTCTTTCTCAATTACCCACTTTCTCACTTCACCTTCAATTTTGCAGGATTCGTTCATATTCATACACGTCAACAACTCATTTCTCTCTCCTTCACTCGCCACTTTCCAGTGTTCAGCACATACCTTCGTAATAAACAGATTGGAAAGCAGAGGAATTCGCGCAACGTGTATGCACTTTTAATGAAGACTGCAGTAAAATGTTGTAACAAGAACCTCTTCCTCGAATGAATACGAGTTGTAAAGTAGCCGGCTCCGATGTTTATGCAAAGATTTTGATATTTTTCTACTTTCTATCCTGCTTGAAAAATAATTTTTCTCTCAATTCTCATTCTCAATGTTTTTTTTGCTTCTTCTCCTTCTCGGTGATTGTGTGCGTGTCGACAACACACTCACGTGCAGAATTCAACGATCACCACGTATCAGAAGATGTGGGGCTACATGGAGAGTCGACCAAATGTGTTCGTACAAACTTATGAACAAGGTATTAAACGAGTTCTTCAAGGAAACTATGCCTTCCTCATTGAGTCTCCCATGCTTGACTACGTTGTTCAGCGCGATTGCAATCTTACTCAAATCGGTGGTCTACTCGACTCCAAAGGATATGGGATCGGGATGCCAAAGGGTAAGGCGTAAGATACAGGGAGTGATGCACGAAGATTTTCTCTTCGAGCAGCAGTCTCTTGTGTTATTATTATTATTATTATTATTAAAAGGAATGATGAAAACAAATTGTTTTATTATTCAAGTTTTGTGACGACAGTTATTAGCTACTACTACACTTCCTTCTAACCAAACGATTGCTTTTTTTGTGTCCTGTTTGTGCCTGTAGGCTCGCCTTGGCGTGACAAGTTATCACTAGCAATTCTAGAATTACAAGAAAAAGGGATCATTCAACTACTTTATAATAAATGGTGGAAAAACACTGGTGACGTCTGCAATCGAGATGACAAGAAAGATTCAAAGGCCTCTCCGCTGGGAATAGATAACATCGGAGGCGTTTTCGTTGTGCTCGTCGCGGGCCTCGTGCTCGCCGTCTTTGTTGCCCTTTGCGAGTTCTGCTGTCATGTGCGAAGGAATGCCAGTCTGAGAAAAGTAAGTCGTCCTCGTCCACCACTCTCTCCTCCATTCCATCTCTCCCCCTCTCTCTCCCCGCTCTTTTTAGACACATTATTTACTTCCTTTCGCTGAGAT
>JAQFZW010002035.1:0-20421 GCA_034687055.1 Heteromurus nitidus
GGATCGTTACTGGCTCGTTCTTTCTTACTTATCATTTGTTCACAATTATCACACTTTCTTATATGGCATTGAATCACTGATAAATAGAGCCGCTGAGTATTAGCATTATGACAACCGTTTAATAAGAAAGGTAAATCACAATGAGAATGACTAATTTGTCATCATCATCTCACATGTCAGATATGGATTCTCGACTGTCGACTATTTAAATGGTAAGCAGCAGGTCAACCTGAGACATATGACACAAGTGATCAATTTGTGGTTTAACGATCAAACATTATTCTTTTAATTTAACATTTTAGTTGTTAATCTTTGGTCTATGGAAATTGCAATTAGTAGCAGTTTCAATAAAATGGAGAAAATATTCACGTCTTGCATTGCCCCGAATGTCTGATTTGCAGGAAAATGTTTACAAGTCGTCGGCAATGCATAAAAATAAAATAAAATCGTCATAATTTCTTCCCATCCGCCTGGAAGTTTTGAATCCGGTTTTGGTAATGGGTTCACATATGAACCATGCATACGGTGAGAGGATCATAAATTGTAAATCCGTTTTGAATTAAGATTTTAATTCGCATCCACCTGGATCATTGTTGTCACTCCGTAACTAACGATGATGACTGGACTGATAATTTCTGTACAATCCACATGCACACTAATGAGCCATAACTCGGCACCATAAAAGATTATTGTGGTCTGGTGATATGTATTTTTGAATGTAAGCAAATCTCGAATTTTGTTACATTGTGCAATCAAAATAAATAATAATGACGATACTTTCCTTGTTTTGCTTGATTACGTAAAGAAGTTAAGGAATGCCTTTATTGTAATCATAATGACGTTAATAAATATACCTCTCGTTAAAATTGTTCATAAAAAGCAGCAGTTTGTTTTTCTGGTTGCTTGTGTGGATCGTTTAAAAACTATATGGTGATAATACACAATGATTGACATAGACCTTTGATACCTGGATGCAAGTTATACCACATAAAAAGTGACTTTTGTTGAACGTGATTCATTTAACACGTGAGTGTGTGGACATCAGAAGAAACTGCAATTGCAATTCCAGCGATAAAGTACACCAGAAACGCGTTGAGGAGAGATTGTGGTGGATGAAGATGTTTTCAACAATTTTTGGATAAATGCAACGAAAAAACGGAGAATTGGAATACAAAAGCGGAAAATGCACTATAAAAAGTTAGTCTGGTGAGTGTGGTGGCTCTGTGCTGAAGTAGGGCGCGGAGTCGTGGGCGAGTAAGGTGTGACAGAAACCACAAACATTGTAATCTCTCGTTCCTCGTCGAACTGAGCGAGTGATGCAGTCAGTGCAAAATATGCGACCGCAGTGTTTACAATGATGCTGAATGGGGAGGGGACATCAGAAAATCACAATCAGTTAAAAAGACTGGCAAATTTTAGATCAAAATTATTGAACATGAACGAGGATTAAATAAACAATTTACCTTTTCTCTGACATCATGTAAACCTTTCTTACATGATTTACACTGACTTATGTCATCGGGATGTTGCCACCTCACTTCCGCTTCTGGACATCGAATTGCTTCCAATTCCATCTGCAGGGATTTGCTTAAGGATATCAGGTCTTTTTGAAGTTCTTCACTGTTAGTCAACTCCTTTCGTAAAGTCGATATTTTAGCTTGAAGTTCTTGATTATCTCGAGATACGCCGTCGTACTGTGCCTCCTAAAAACAATAGGATATTCAATTACAAGTCCAATGTGAATCATGCTTTAAGGAAGTAAATCCGATTTCGTAAATTACTTAAATAAATCTAATCGTGCATACCTTTTCCTTCATGTGTTCTTCACTCTGTTTCTTCGCCTGGTAGAACTTACTATTTTGTGCTTCCGAGGCCATCAACTTGTTTTTAACTTCATTAATCATCTTCTCAAGCTTTCGTTTCTCCTCCTCGTAAGCTTCACATCTGCTGTTGCTTTCTGTCAGCATGTCCCTGTTCAAAAAGTGTTTCATAATTATTATTAATATGTTCCCCAGCAATTCATATTGTTCGAGCAATTTTTATACCTAAGATGACTGATTTCGGAATTTAGGCCTTCCTCCACAGTTGTCTTCTCTTCCTCGATCATCTTCATCTGGTCTTTCAAAAACTGGAGTTCCCCCTCCACCATTTCCTTTCCAACTTGAACGCTAATTAAGTCTTCCCGTAGTTTCAGCACAACTTCTTGAAGCTCCTGTTGATTATCAACGTGAACAGCATATATTTTAAGATTTTTTTTCAATTTTGACTTTTGAATTTGATGAAATCAAGATTTACCATGACGTCGTTAGGAAGTGAGATGGTTTCATTTTGCATCGCTATTGAGTTTTTCACATGCTTTCCTTTCAGATTATCGTTCTCCAGCTCCAATCTAACAAGCAAGTTATTAAATATATGGAAATTCGATACCATAATTATAATTTAGTTTGTGTTCGGTTTTTGATTTGATCTAAATCAATTCTCACTTTTCAATTTTACTCTGAACTGAGTCCCTTTCGTATTGAAGTCTCTTCAACTGATTTTCCATATTGTCCATAGCTTGCTGTGAGGTTGTGTTCACTTCATGTAAGAGCAACTCGTATGTTCCCATCTGGGCCTCCAAAGTGTTAAGTTGTGCCTAAAACCACAAAATTGGATGTATAATTATTTGGTGAGTGTCAGTCAGAAACCAGATATTTAAGTGTGGACTTTTCATGTAAGATTTACTTGAAGAGTTTGAGCCTTGGTGTTACTCTCCTCTTCAATTTCTTTCCTGAACTGCGAAGACTTGTGGAGCTCCTCCTTTAACCTATCGATTTGCGATAGACGACTATCACATTCCTTACAGCAAATGGGCGGGGATGGCTCCCCAGAAACGGCCTAAAAATAAAAATAATTACGAAATGTAGCCACGGTCCGCTTCCTTTTATGCTCACATCTCAAAATGCTTACATCTACAGCGTCAGCAGTGCTAATATCCTGTAATTCGCCAAACTTCTTAACGGCATCCTCTGGTGAGATTTCGCGTGCTTCGCCTAGTGCATTTAGTAACTTAATTAGTTTTGTCCGAGCCACTTCCTGAGGCAGGTTGGTTAATGTGTCAATGCGTTTTGTAGTAGCGTCGTAACGCTTTTGTTGCAGATCTAATCTGCAAGTCAATGTGAAAAGGAAATCGGCTTAGAAATTTTCATATAAATAATTATTGAAGAATTATAAATCCCACCCATACTGTTCTCTCAGGTCCCGAAGTTCCAGCTTAGATTTCTCTAACTCGTCCTGGAGTAGAGTTTTCTGAGCATTTGCAAACGCTACGTACATTTCCAAATCGGCCCTCGATGATTTCTCTGCCTCTAGGCCGTTCTGAGCTACTCTTAACTAAAAATTTAAAAAAACCCCAATTAATAATAATTAAGTATTCGAAGACCAGGGAAAAGGTTTAGAAATGTACTACATGACAAGGACCTGACAATGATTAACCTTATCATCTAGTTGTGTAAGAACGTCTTGCACATCTTTCCCCTGCAGGAAGAGCGTTAAGGCATCGTTGCCTTTGACTAGTGATTCTTGAGCACTCTGCAAAGCAGCCAGCTGCTCATCTGACTTGCGCACTTTCTCCTTCAACGCTATCAGCTCCTCCTCTAACTGCACAACCAGGGACCTCAACATCTCCGCGTCCTCTGTCGCCTATCAAACATGAAATTACAAATGTGTTGATACATCATCCAATCCTCTTATTGGAATCTGCGATCGGTAGCTTCAACTGTAAATGACAAGTTGATGTTTGGAACTTACATATTTGGAAGTACTCGTGCTAAGGTTACTATTAATTTTGGCCTTTGTCCCATCGTCGATTTCGTGAAGACTATCATTACTCGCGGTCATCGTAGAATTAATTTTCCTAGCAAGACTTTTCTTAAAGTGTTGTCCGACAGAGGAAAACACATCACTTGGACCGGCAAAGCTGACACCGGACGACGGCGACAATGTTTCCCGAATTTCACTCACATTAGCTTCCAATTTACTATTCACGTGTTTCAGCCTATGAATTTCACTATCGTACTTGACTGTTATATCTTTGATTGACTCTGTGAATTAGAAGAAAACAATTTATGCGCATTTTTTACAAGGAGCAACAGCAAGTACGTGAGCGGATATACGGAAACCACAAAAATAAATACAACCCCTCATCGAAAATAACAAAATGGAAGATTTATGCTGTCTGCCACTTCCTGTGTTGTGTACATACAATTTTGACAGATATGGAAAATCCAATTAGTAACTTACCATCGTATTTTCTCCTTAATGATATTAAGTCACCGTGATAACGTTGGCGCTCCAATTCTACATCGTGTTTTTGCAATTCCGCAATGGTCACCTGGCTTTTCGTGTCATTTAATTCATCTTCAAGTTCCTTTATTTTGTCTTCCAGAACCTTTTTCGAATCCCTTTCTTTTACTAGTTCACCTATGCCAAAAAAATACTTGTTAATTTCCTGAAGGTAAGTAAGCTACAATGCCTGCAATGACAAAGAATTTAAAAAACGAATAAAAATAAACAATTTTCTAACCCTCTTTCTGCATAAATAATTCCTTAAATCGCGCCCGTTTCGAGCCAAAATCAGCATCCAGTTCAATTAGTTTCTTCTGCAGTACTCCAATTTGATCCTGGAGAGCCAGCTCAGACGTTTTGCTCACTAAAGATGATACAAGATAAAAAAAATTGATTATACTTCTAATAATTTATTTAATGAAGCCTTAAATTAGTTTACTTATTTCGTACGTACCTAAACTGTTGACAGAAGGTGACGGCGACGAAATGTCGACGGTTCCACAACTCGAACTTACATCACTGTCATTTCCACCAATGTCAGGATTGTCTCCGTCCGAAGTCAACAGTAATGCTTCATCCGTGTCCGTAGCCATTGTCAGTAAATTTGATTGGATTTAAATTGCACAAAATACACAACAACTGTTTTATCCGTAGATTTAAATTTAAGACCAATTAAGTGGAAATTGCATCTGGCTCCCAAGAGAATCGCTACTCAATCGACGTAGTATCGTAACGAATTAAGGATTAGATTATCACATTTTTGATGTATACATTTTACTTGCCATTTTTGCAATTAACAATTGACAGTGAACTGTTGTTAGGTCGACACTTATCACTGTGATGACTGAGATCTAATCTACTTTCAACTTTTCCACAACTTCGTACATCGTAATAATTCGTAAAACTATCATTTAACTTTCACCTTCAAGTACACATCCAACATCAGTCTAGATAGTTTCACCTAGAATGTTGAGGAAGTAACATGTCACTCCTATTCCATTGTTGATTGTCAGTCAAAAGACATTTCACCAGTTAATTACAACCGAGAACCTTTGGACGCGACACATTTAATCTAAATATGTCAAGTTCTCACTTCTTCCAACTTCAGCTGTCAACATTAACTTCTAAACTTGGTTATATAAACTCACATCGTCACAACTGCCTGACGAATCAGCGTCTTGAAATAATTAATTAGTCGTTTCCCTCGACTACCCTTGTTTATTTTATCCAGCTGAGCACTCGAGGAAATGCATACTTGCTCTACAAAAATTATAATTTAATAATCAGACCGTCCTTCCACTCCAGTTCCATCAACAATTCATTAAGACTTTATGGATTATGAATAAGTAGTTATGTTCTTCACAACCATCCCAGTCCCAAACTCCCATTATCTCCCAGAATAATCACAACATTGACATTCTTCCCCTATTATTTTGTGACATGCATTATCCAACTTCTTGTGTGTGTCTAAATTATCACACATTTCGCTGGATTGGATAATGATGACCATGAAGACGATATCTGCAGTTGTCACGGTCAGATGAAGACAAATTGCAACTCACACACCTGATTTTTTCGTATAGAACATTTTCTCCTCTGTTTATTATGTTGTTGACGAGAGGAATGAGAGTGAAGTAGCTCCTCATTTTGGTGCAATCTGCTCCCACAGCAGGTCAGCTTGCCTTTTGCGCTCCTCTTTTTGACTTTTCAATACAATTCACATTTCACAGCAGCAGAGTTCCTCTCGTAGACCAACTCTTTGTTGTACTCCAAAAAACATATCATGCATGAATCGAATGACTTTTACACATTTTGTCACCAAACCATAGCTATCATGAGTACCTCAACGTGTACCATAATAGACCATTTAGACATAGCATGTTAGTTGGTCCAGTTTAATGTCTCGCTTCATCTAAGGATATGAGGCTATGCCAATAATGCGTTGAATGACTCATTTCATGTCTCATGAGGAGAGCCGTGGGGCCGATGATTAGGCATCATTTCACTGAACTCAAATATGGAATTGGTTTTTTGGTTATATTCTTACCCTGAAACTTGATTATTACATGGTATTATGGAATATCAGAAAATGATGAAGAAACTCTTAAAAGTTTCTATGTATTTACAATGAACATTTTAACACCAAGACCAACATCCTTGTAACATGTGGTGACATATGATCATATGAAATAGAAAATGTGGCTGAATGGCTAAAAATTTGCAGGTGTTAGATGGATAATGGATAAAATAAAATAAATCCTGATAAAATAATGTTCATGTATGTTACTACTGTGATTATGTAAACTATGCAAAACACTTCAATCATTTTAATGATTTCCAGCTGCAGACTGCAGACATGGACATTTTAAATATATGACTTATGTGGTGCTTCGGTGCGCTCGCATATATTCAATTGGTATACTCTGAATATTTTCTTGCTACAAAATATGTGACGGTTTTAATATAGATTGTCAAGTATGCTTGCAAACCAAAGAGAATAATAATATATTCTAAAAATTGCATGAGCTTCTTGTATTTCCACCGTTGGAGCAAATGCCATGGATTCCGGATGAGATTGGATGGAATTGGGAATTGGAATGTCGTTATCAAAAGGAATTTTTTTAGCGTTTTAAGTTGACTCTGCCTTGCATCATCACTTATTTAGGCGAACACATGATTTTAATTGTTTCATTCATAACTGATTAATGCAATCCGTATTTCCTGTTTTCATGTTACTGCCTTGAGCCCTTTTGGTTTTGACATGGTGATAGTGCTATCTTCATTAAATTATATTCTATGAGACTGTATTTTATCGATTAAACATACAAACTAAAGGGACTGCTGGTATCAAGAAGTTTTATGTGCCGAGACCATACCAAAAGTCCAAAAGTTTGGATTTATTGGGGATTGAGGAACATCGTGAATCAAAGGAGGACGAACTTCCTAATCAGTTGAATGTCAAAGTCGTCCCTGCATTGATAAGGACGATAAAGTAATGTATGTTGATTTGAGCAGAAGCTAAACGTACACATCATTTATATTTATTAGTGGACAATACTAACCTACCGTTTATCCCCCGACATATATCATCCAAGATTGGAATAAAAGCCTTGCCGCAGTCTAACTGCATAAGTCAGGTGAGATATATATGACATACATGATACAAAGGGATTATGGACACATTTTATGAGTAATTGGTGAAAGCAATCCCGAAAATTGAGATAAAAGTAATGGACATTATAAGCATCTACTTGCAATACATACCTATTAATATATCATACTCTCTAGTTTCACCTAAGCTCTTTCTACAGTCCGGCCTGACACTACTGCAGCCATTCTCCAGCACAAAGGTTTTTATATTTTTTCCAGTGTTGGTTCTCATACTCAACTGGACTCTCGTGCTTATCTCAACTGGACAAAAACGTATGTAAAAACTAGCAGCCAGCAGCATGTATCAAACGAAAACATGACAACAAAAAACATGATAAAAAGCAATTTTGTCCAGGCAGTTTATCGCTTCCAATATTACTCAAGACTCAAGCCTACAAGAAAACCGTTTCAGCTAGCGATCATTTAGTTCATGAAATCAAGACACGTATCCCTGTACCCTGTACTTTAACACCCACACAAGTACTCAAGGAGTGACTATGCACTGCAGAGGCAAAGCATTTTGTTCGGCAGCGAAAACGGCATTTTTCCACTCTGAGGATATGATATGACGATCTTAGAAAGCTCAAAGTCTAAAACTCAAAAAAAAAGAAGCTATAGAGCATGGTCTAGGTCATGAGTGGAGTTTTCATTCTCCTTTTCTGTTGACCGTAGGCATATAAAATGAGAGTTACTACAAAAGTATCGAAACAAAACGTGAGTGTTGGACCACTTTGTAGAATTGTCTTTAGTTTACTTGTGCAAACACACAAAACTCCAACTCGAGCACATATTTACTCTTTAGCTGAGCCCTTGAAATAAGAATTAATGTTGTGTTCTTGTTTGTTTCTCTGATACTTTTGCGTTTACCTACACCGGTTCCCTAATTCGATGACCTCTAAACTACACCCAAATTAAAGCAAACAACCAAAGCATACTAATAATATTGTTGCGGCTAATGCATGACGCATAATACCGAGACTATGCATGCACACATTTAATTTAATAATGTTAATATCTCTCTTTTGTTCCTTCCGATTCTGATCCATATGGATGTGTCACTTTTTTATACCCCTTCCGTTGTCCTCTCATTTCTCCGTCACATTATCTCCCATACTTTTCCATGTTTATCTCACTTGCATTACTTACAATTAGTTTGTGTACCAAACAAAATGATCATCGTAATTGTAGGCACATCAAACCGTTCTCCATTCGCCACTAATAATCGTAAGCTGATGCTGATGATGGCACATGCATCACATGCATGTGATGCATGCTCTCTCATTGTGCCTGTATACAACGAATGCGAAACGAATCCATATTTCGCCAAAGTACCAAAAACGAAGAGGCGCATATCTGTGTCATTCGTCTTCAGCTCTCGGCAGCAGCACATATAAGTAATTCCCAACTCCAAAGTCTCAGTGAAGCGTTGCAAATGCAAATTGAGGGATCATGATGAACGTGTGCGTATGAGGTACAACGCGTTTTTATAGGCCCTTCCAACCAAATCAATATATCCATTTATTACAGAGGCATATTATATTGCAGTAGCATCAAGAAAATAAATATGATCTACCCCGTATAACCCATATTACTTTTTGCATATGTATCTACAAACTTCGAATGAGCATAGTTACATAGTTGCACACATGAAGAATGAAGACTACAAAGTGCACATTTAGTTTTAGTACATATATATCGCCATCACCCTCTGACTCAATGATGTGTGCCTTTTTTTTATCACTGCCGAAAATGAACACAACAACACAACTCCAAGCGAAACTGATTACTTTTATGATTTTCTAAGGCTCTGCAAATAACTAATCTGCAGAGGAGCTCTCTCGCACACCAATGCAATCTTGTTATATTACTAAACGAATACATAAGACATAATATATCCCTTACTCGCTCATTTACTGCCACAAAGGCCTATATAGCTTTTTTCAGACAGTGCGACGCATAAGGGTAAAAAAGGAAAGGACATCATAAGGACACCAGAGAAGGAGTGGAGTGGAGGATACAAGTCACAAGGGAGCCTTCGCCTTCGAGCCGAGAGGAATTGATGCGACTCCACTGGGGACTCTACTCTAGGACCAAGGTATCTACAATATACTCTCTTTTCGAAGCTGAATTTCGTTGAAAAACAATTTTTCTCCTTCTTTGATCATCCTCATGAAATCTGATGATGACATTAGACGGTGAAGTCTCTCTACAAAATCTCCAATACATAATATTATCGTTTGCGTTTGGAGTTACACAAAAGAGAGGTAGGTTATATCTTCTATTGTGTCTAGAAGAGAAGTCTATATTATTATTGCGTTTTATAGAGGAGGAAGGCTAGTATCAGATATCATCTCATCACAAGATCCCATTCATTCCTTTTGTCGTAGTTGCTCACACGCATCTCTCCTCGAAAACTCTTGTGACTTCACTTCAGCTTCGACTTGAGCTGAACATAACACAAAAGAAGGGAGACGTAAACAGGGAATTGGGAATGTGCAACATATGAGCTGGGCTTAAAGTTTAGCAAAAAAAAAACAGCCGTAGTTTTTGGGTCTTTATTCTTGGTGGTGGCATAGGGAGAAACGTAGAAGTTGATCCTCGACTTGGACTCGCTGGAAAAGAAATGAGAGCAAAATTTTTTTTTGCATTGTACTTGGATGGGGAAACGAACACACTTGGTTCACACATTAGTTT
Source organism: Heteromurus nitidus (assembly GCA_034687055.1). Taxonomy (NCBI): domain Eukaryota; kingdom Metazoa; phylum Arthropoda; class Collembola; order Entomobryomorpha; family Entomobryidae; genus Heteromurus; species Heteromurus nitidus. Next base: position 10,171 of record JAQFZW010002035.1, read on the forward strand.
AGGCAGTGGAGGAGTGTGGGAGCAGCAGTCCAGGAGTTCCAGACTTTAAAGTAATACTGTGCGTTTGTGAAAAGAGAGAGAGAGAAGGGATTTAAATAAGAAAATTGCTGAGCTGACTGGACCATTTTCTTTTTGTTTCGTAGTTAACTAAACGTAAGCATATAAATATATATGTAACACATGTGTACTTCTTTTTTTTGGTAGGAGAGAGATATAAAACCATATTTATGTTTATCTTCTGTAACAAGGTTAAAGTGCAAGTTTTACTACGAACGCATATCAATCATTCAGCATTAACTGGAAACTTAAATAGTGGTGACTGGATGTATGTAGGAAGTTGGAAAAGTAGAGCAAGGAGAAGAGGAAGAGAATAATAATTTCTCATAAAGTTAAAGTACTGACGTGGTTAATATTGCATTTGTTCATCGTGGTCATTAAGACTTGATCCAGCATGGAAGGAAGAACATGTGTGTGTGTATGTATTAAAATAGGACTGATGACGGCAGGATCATATATCTTTAATTGAATCGTTAATACGCTACTGATTACTTCTTGGAACTTAACTTACATTGGTTTAATTTACATTCAACATTGTGATTGTGTGCTTTGTTTGCACTAAAGAAAAAGGAATTGAACTACATACAGCATACCTGTTTGTGCATTTTTTCTATTTGCTGACTCACATTTATTCATCACCAAAATAAATCAGTAATCATTATCCACACGAACAACGGATGACGGAGTGAGTTTTACAATGATTTTTAAGTGTGCTCTCCAGTTTTAGCTGGCTCGTGAAAATAAATATTTTCTGATGTTACACACAATAACATTTATGGTCCATTTCGTGTCGTCTGTTCGATGTTTCATCACGTCATATTTTTGAGAGAGCTTCTCTTTGTTTCCCATGATGACAGCCAACTTTTTCAACTAATATTAGTCAGTTGTCAGTGGAGATAGTTATGCTTGGTCACGATCACCAACTAAACTAATGGAACTAAGTCTGAAGTCTGAGCTCAACTAAAATTTTTACTCAAAAAAAATTATCGTCTTTGAACGGCTTTTGTGTTGTGATTGTCATTTTTGTGTAGAGAGCACCTCCTCACCTGTTCACACTCTCTGTTTATCATCATTGTATTGTGATCAACGATATCGTAAATTGCTTTTGTTCACCTGTCATCATCAGCATCCCCGTAACGACTTTTATTGTATTCGCCGTTTTGCCTTTTACCCAGTTTATAGCGTGTTGAATGTTGTCGCATTTATTGAGTGACAGAAATTTGGTGATGTTTTCATGTTCATAGTCATCATCAGTGCACATTTAGTTCTTGGTTGTGTCAATTAGTTTAATGGATTTTCATGTGCTGGACAACACTAATAGCTCTGCCATCTGCTCTGACTGGTTGTAGGTTGTAGTTCATTGTTGATTGTGGATATATCTTTAATGACCTCATCACTGACAAAGCGAAGAAGATACTCGTGTAAAACTCTGACATTAATATTTTGATATTATTAGGATCACGGAGCTGTAATAATCATCAATTTGGAGGAACAAATTCATCTAGTCGAGTCGACAACCTGGACAACTGTATGTCTGTTGACTCCAAAGTCTCAGAGTGTGGTGCAAGGAAGAAACTCGCTTTCTGGAACTAAAAATATACTCACGAAGGACATCATTTTGGAGCATTCGTCAGCTCTCTGTGTACTTATCAATTATCTAACTTTCATCACACAATTCCGTGGAAATTCAAATCAAAGTGACTTAGCTACCAAATGCCAAAGTAGAAGTTCATAAATTGTGTCTCTTCAGTCTTTTGCCTGCGGTGTTGGTTCAAATGCAAATCTTCATACTCGACGAGACCCTTGGAGCACAATATTTTATTTTTGACATTTGACACCAAGTATTTTCTTCTTCTTTTTTTGGGGAAGAGGATAGCGTTCAACAACACTCTTTTTCACCTGCAACCTCTGATGACCTAACTTCAATCAGGATCTCGGGAAATTTACTGGAAAGTGACAAGCAATAATAATAAATCACTAAGCCGAAAATATCTATAAGATTCTTTGTCTCGGTGTAGATGATAGAACGTATCAATATAGGATGTAGGCTGTCGATGTAATAACTAATTGTTGAATTTAATCAAAATTTCGAAACGAAAGTATTTTTAACTCCATCAAACAAAGTATATTTGTAGACGGTAGGGGAGAGTACAACGTTGAACGTAGATGAAATTATAGGAAGAAAAAAATTACACAATTTTAATAGAAATAGCTGTCATTTAGCTTAGCGAGAGAAAAATAATAATCATTCTTGACTTGAACCCGGTGATTGAAACAAGATTTTTGCAATATATTTTAACAAATAGAGAGAGAAATTCACTTAGTTGAAGTCAGAGAAAGATTAAATAATCTACATTAGATGTTGGATGAAGCATCTTATCTTAGAGACGAATACTAGAAGCAACTTTTGAGAGAACTAGAGAGCAGTTTATGAGAAGGATGAATGTTCGTAGATATACACAGTATTTTTATTGAGATATTTTTCATGAAAAAGAGAGAAGATATATATATTGTTCTTTATTAAACTTCTTGTCATTATTATATCCGATCATATTATTCATATGTGTATTGTAACTAGAGAGCTTTTAAATATTTTACATCTTCTTGCTTATTTCCACAAAAACGAACGAACTTGTCTATCAATTAATTACATTAATTTTTTTACTCTTTGTACGACGAGATTTATGGTCTTTGGTCCTTCTTTCTCGCCTTGAAAAAAAACAAAGTTTTACCTGTATTGTTGCTGTGGTAATAAGGAACACACTACTCATCAATATTATTGTACTTTTACGTGTGTATTAATGTATAAGTTGTAAGGTAACGCTATAACGCTAAGGATATCGAAATTGTAAAAAATACCTCGTTATCATTAATTAATTACGATTAAGAGTTACTTGTATTTGTGAATAGCGGGTAGACGCTAGAAGAGAGTTAATTGATTGTGATAAAGTAGTCCCCATACTACATGCTACTGTCGTCATATCCTTGTTAAGGAACTCAGAATTCGGAGGAAGGAGAAAGCATCTTTTTTCTGGTTGCTGCAGGACGGCACCACCATCTTGCTAAACAAGGCCAATTTCCGGTTGTTGACTGCAGTATTGACGTCTCGGAACTCACCACGTTCACAGATGTCATCAACTTTCAGTGAATTGATTGATAATAATACCATCTCGTAATTTTTACACGCAAATCAGGAAATCAAGTCTTCAAAGCCTCAGGCTAAAGCACGAGTATCTTTCATCTGTAACAATGGCTGGGATAATTAAAAATCAACTCTTGAAACATTTATCACGGTTCGTTAAAACACAAAAAAAGTATTTTATATTATTTGTATTTTTGTTATATAATTTATATTTTAATATGTCATCAGGTTCGTTAAGCATTTATCATCTGATCGAATTAATGTGAGCACGTTGAAAGGAGAAGGAGAATTAACAAATCTGGAGTTGGATGAAGATGTGCTCACCGACTTGTTGGCCCTCCCCACATGGATGAAAATTAAGAAGGCCCATTGCAACAGGGTCATGATCAGAATTCCATGGACACGGCTGAAATCACTTCCAATTCTTTTAGTATGTCTAATTCTAAACAATAATAATTACGGGTCTAAAATGATTGGGAGAATGTTAGTAAGTTTTCGACTCTGATTTTAGGCACTGGACAATGTGCATATACAAATTGAAACATGTGAAGAATTGCGGAAAGCTGCCGCCGATGTGACGAATCACTTTGCTTCGGCTGGAAAGTATGGATTCGTCAATAAGGTTGTGGACGGGATCACTGTCACTGTTGAAAATGTTGAGATGACATTTCACAGTCGTGAATTCGAGTCGCGTGTTCAGGTTGGCTCTACGATCAAACTTTATTTGTGTTGCATAAATCGTTTGTTTCCATTCTAAATTTTTTTATCTTTTGTAGATCTCACGCATCCGGGTCGAATCGCGATCTCCACAGTGGCGTAGCGGTGTCGACCTCAGTCACAGTCGGCTTAAAGAGGTTCGTCGCGGAGAGGTACTTGTTTTCAAAGAAGTGACTTGGCAGACTTTGCGGCTTGAAGCGCAGTCAACATCCGATCGGCACCTGGCTCCGCTACGCCTTCTCACGAATCAAGCCAAAGCTCGCATTGTAATTAAAAAGAAACTAAATGGTAATAACAGTCGCATATTTCCATTTTCTCATCCCTTTTATTATGAGTTTGTTTAGCTGGCTTTCTCTGTTTTATAAAAGATTGTCAAGTGGTAGCTTGCCGACTCTCGGTCATACTGGATGAGCTGCTGTGGGTGTTGACGGATTCGCAAATACTTGCAGCTCTACACTTTATCAGCTCACTTTCCGGTCTTGTAAAACAAGCAACAGCGGAATCGCAACGAATCAAAGCGAAAAGGAAACTTGAAGTAAGCATTTTGTACTAAATAATAATGTCTTTTTGAGAAAGAATCTCCGTATGACATTGACATAATTGTGTATCAATTCGAATGCTTCTCCAGACTCTACCGGAATACCAAGCTCAGCAACATCAAGCAACTGCGATGAACAGCTCAATGGGTGGAGGGAATGACGCTATTCGCATATTCGAAGCGTTTGATATCAAGGAAACATCGTATCACTTCATCTGTGACAAAATTAATTTGCATCTGCTGGATGACCCTGGAAGTACGCCGCTACATAGTTTATATTACCTAGCAAAAGTACATAATTATAGATTTGTTTATAAATGCAGTGTTTAACTCGTAATTTCTCTTTAATTAAGATGGCCGATCCATTCATCCAGACCTGACGGCTGGTGCTGCTCTTCAGATCCACTTTGCTCAGGTGATTTAGAATGAAAAATAGATTTATCTAACTAAGTGCACTCATGTAATAGATTGCTTAACGTACAACTGTCATTTTTTGTTACATTTTCAGATAATGCTTGATTTTTACCCCTACCACTTGGCACGTGCCAGTCGCAAGTCTTGGCCGAGATACGGGGATAATCAAGTTTTCAACTGGCTCAAGGAGTCACTCGAGAACTTCAATATAAAACTGATGGAAACGATTCTACCGCAAAATGAGCACCGACCCCTTGCTCGAGCAGGAAACGAGACATATGTACAAAGTCCAGGAACTCCCACAAGAGCATCTGACAATAATCTGGTTCGTTCTGCTGTCGGAGAGAAGATTGCAAAACTGATGAGCACTTGTCTCGTCATCCGCATCCAGAACGTGTGCATTTACAAAGCTACCACTTCATCCAGGGAATCCTTACAGCCATTCCTTTCCGGTGAGTTTCAAACTGAAAACTAATTCCATAAACTAACCAAATCGTCTTTCCAAGTCAAACAATCTTATGTCCGCTTTTTGTAGGCTACATGGAAAGGCCAAAGGATTTACACGGCGTTCACGTCGAATTCACATGGTTCTATCATCCAGGAGAAGTCTGCTTTCCATGTAAGAGAAGCTAGTGCAAAAAAAGTCTTAATAATTGTGTCTTGTATCAAACAAACTCACCTGGTTACGTTCTCATGATTGTGTATAGTGCCAAGTCCAAAGATCTTCGCGTACGTTCATCCCATCCAAGTGGATTTGGACGTTTGCACTGTTCTCTGGCTAAATGCTTTCGCAACCAACTTGACGGAGTCGTTGAACAAAATGGAAACCGTCACGGAGGAGCCTTACGCTGACATTCGGTTTGAATTAATTCAGCCAAAAGTATTGTACAAGTGCAGGGCATACCCGTCCCAAAAGGCGCGACCAACTGCGCTATACTTCCAACTGTCACGAGTCGTGCTCGCAAATTATCGCTCAGCAAATACAGGAACGTTGGAACAACTAGCCAAGTCTTTGGAGAAAGTGAAGGATGATGCGCTCCAGCCAAATGAAGATGCTCATGTAGAGAAGCTCGCCCGGCTTTATCGCCACTGCAACAGTAAGTTTCCAGTTCATTTTGTAAGAGTTGAACCTTGTCAAGTTTCAAGTTTGAATGACTTGAATTCTTGACATTCTTTCAGGCGAAGATCTAGTCAGACTCAACTATGTGAGCCCAAAGAAGGTTGAAAGCTTCCAAGATTTGTCCAGCTTGTCGAAGGAAATGTTATGGACGGAACCGCGCGACATTTGGTTCCTTCATGTGGATAGCTTCTGGGCGGACTTTTGTTTCGACCTAATCAACCCGAAGAAGCGTTCCCGTTTCGAGACAGTGGGAGAGGGGATTTGGGGTGGGACTGGGGATCACGGTCCACCCTCACCATTCATTGACCCTGTTCCCTTGAATGGCTGGATACATGTCCCTCCTCCTGCCTCCTCAATGGTTTCATCGAAATGCAACTTAGCGACGGATAAAATCATCGAACCGCTCTGTGTTCTTGTGAATTCTCAGTCAATGTGTGGCGTTCAGATGACACATTACCAGTATCTTTTCCTCATGAGGATGGTCGAGGCTTTTGGGGAATTATCTTTGTTCCTGAACCTCGACGCGGAGCGTGTGATCGGAGAGGAGGCTGCCAAGTTGAAGGAGATCTTTCTCAAGTTGCACATTCCACGGATTGAAGTTTCATTCTTATTCCCGGCTTTGCCGCAGCCACAACTGACGAGGGACAATTCAGCAAGTGACAATGGAACACAGTCATCGCCGTCGCCATCACAGGATTTCCCAATGTAAGCTCAGCTTTAGGCTTCCTCCCTTCGAATTACTCTGCGCACAGATGATTGCTGTAAGAATAGTGTTGTATTTTCCAGGTGCAATCCAATGATCCAGTCAGCGGTGAGCGAGCAGAGTCTTCAGTTCCCGCCTGCCATTCATCAGCCACCAGTGCAGCCAAGTCCTTCACCAGTTGCGGATCGAACACCAAGTTTGGACTCGAAAACTGCCTCAGTTCATACGCTCGGTCCAGCACCGGTGAGCAAGGCGTCCACGCCCGTCAGCGCGAGTCCGATCAACAAGCCGATGCCAACTTTGGACGTGCTCACGGACAACTTGAAGCAAGGCGTGAAGCAAGGACTCTCCACTGTTTTTGCGTTCAGTAAAACTGGAGGCTTGTCCACGCCGGATAGTGAAGTGGCATCAACGTTCTCAACCTCTGGCTCATCGGACAACGTTCAATTCGAACATTTGGATATGGAAGAGCAGGAGAAGGAGGATGGGTGTGATGTAGAAATTGCGATTGAAGTTTGTGAAGACCACGAGCCACATCCGCCACTTGCTCCGCCTATTTTCATTCCGAATGGTCCACGATCACATGAATATGAAATGGTAGGATGGGGAACGTGTTTTTAAATTTTAATCAAGTTTGATAAGATGTTGACGGTTATTGTCATTTTATTTCAAATTATTCTTTTTTTACAGATTAACGTATTTGTGGTTCAGCTGAACGGTGTCATCGTTTGTCAGGAAGCGAAGGCTCTCGATTCCGACATCCGAGTTAACGCTGGTTCGTTGGAATTCGACGACGAGTCGGAAATCCAATGGCAGGAATTTCAGGTACTCGAGTTTTGCCATCTTCTTCCATGATTCATTTCTGAGAGATAAAATGAGTTGTCATAAAAAACGTTCACTTTCCTCCTTGTTTTCAGCGTAAGTTTATTGCTCGAAGTAAGAAGTGGCGGACGAGCCAGGCAAGCAATCAGCTCACCGCTTCAATGAAGAATGCACTTGCTGCTAGCAAAGGTCCGAGCATTGTTCGCGCTCATCTCTCCCAGAAAATAGACGGGAACGCGGTGAAATTGCACGATTGGGTCTCCGACAAGTCAAGCAACTGTTCGGGAATGTCAAAATCCAATACTTGCACTCAAAAGCTCAATTTAATCGACAGTCCTGGGGGCGACTCGGCAATGCGCAAACTCATCATTGATGCAACTCAGCCCGGGCTGAAAGCTAATGTTGATCTCTCACGCGGTCAAGAATTGGTATTTAACATGAGCAGCGTTGTAAACCTCGCCGATCTTGTGGAGGATGAAATTATTCCTGTTCCATTTCCTTTCGAGGTGAGTTTCACTTGATTTCGACGTTATTTTATTCTTTCTTTTTTATACTTTTTAGATGCTTACCAAGTTTGCCTGAATTTCCGCAGATTACAATTTCCGGCGGAAAACTGAAATTAATTGAGGACAGACCACCGGTGAATGTGACCTCACCTGGTGCTCCTCCAATCCAAGTTTCGATACCTCAAGTCATCCATATTCAACGGGATGAGTATGGTGTGATATACATTGGCGAGAAAACGTAATGACTAAAAAATTACTCATTTGATAATACATGCTTTATCGGTAATTATATGTGGACACGTTGAGTATTTAGCTAACTTGGTATTTTTTTCGTAGCTCGCCTCTTGTCAAAGAGAATAATGCCAGTACGACTAACTCGTGGATGATGACAACGAGTGATCTGTTGAAGTCTTTAACTCTCAACGACGACGAAGATGACGACGACGACGATTATTTCAACGGGTCTGAGGATGAAGCAGGCCCTCCAACAGCCGATGAGAAACAGTTACGAAAACTGAACAAAGTTATCTTTCAAATGGAACAGAAGTTACGAGAATTGAAATCGGAAAAGTGCAATCTACTTTTACGCATAAATTGCAATCAGACTGAACAGATTATTAATAAAAAGAACTGAGTTACCTTTAAAAAAAACTTTCTTTTCTTCCATTTTTTATGATTGTTGGTCATTATCTCATTTGACATTCTGCTCTCGTCACAAAAAGGCCATAACGAAGTATTCCCATATTTTTTAGTGCTAACTTTGCTTCCGTATGGGAAGTTACATTAAAAGAAGGAGATTTTTTTACGACACTTTTACTTCATAGTTCCATTCCATCACGCATCATTAGTGAGTTCCGATAGACTGCCGCTTTCAGCTTCCCCCCAAAAGCCATCCCAACTTGAATCTCGGAGGTATTAAAAAAGTGGTTTGTGCTCTGAGACTTGTCGAGAGTCTTTCGCTTCTGAAATAAAACACCACTTGTGCCTATTCACCGCAGAATTAGTGCGACAAAATTTTTACGTTCGCTTTCGCAGTGAAAGAAATACGAATGAGAGAGCGCACTCATGTACTACTTTTGCTTTATGGCACCACACAACCATTTTATACTTGCTTTTTAAACTCTTCCCGTCTTCTCCAGGGAGAGCTCAATATGGCAACCATCCAAATCCATCATGTTTTCTGATTGCGATGCGCTTTTTGTCGCTGTGTCGCCGTCTTTCCCCCCTCCTTTGCAGTCTTGCGACTTATTGCACAAAGCCAGAGAGAGAGAGAGAGAGAGAAGCTGCAAAACACAATTACCTCAATCCTTCTCATTTCCCCTCTCTCCAAGAAAATTTTCCCCCTTTTACTCTCACCCAGAGCTACTCTCACAATGAGAACGTTTCGCAACTTTTATGAGGCATCATCGTTATTGCTGTGCTCTCATGTGTTACAAACGAGGGCACACAAAAAAACGGCCATTTCTGTTAATATTTCTTGTGTGCTTTCTCTTCCGCCGAGTTGATTTCTTCCGCAAAATATGTGTACAAAGTCTAGCATTTCATCTTTTACTAGTTTAAAGGAAATTCCGCAGAAAATATGAATCTCCGTGAGAGAAGCCCGTATTTCTCATCAGTGAAAAAGTGTGTATACACTTTACTTTCTTCCATCAATGTTTTTAATAAAGTATGTTCCACTTGAGCTAGAATGATGTATGCTTGTGCATGCATTCCTTGAATGTCACTCACTTAACGATTTTATCTTCTGATTGTAGTAGCATACAAAATGAGCATAATATAGTCTTCCTTTTGCACACACGCTTTCCCCCAAGAGAGAGAGAGAGAGAGAGTAGCTCTAAAAGCTTCAACTATTTGTCAAACTTTGGGAGAGCAATCAAAACGACAAGGTCGCCGACTCGACATGATAATAATGCAAAGAAGAAAAGCTAAATGCTATATGTAGAGTGTGTGTGTCTCCATTTTGCGAGGAAGCTTTCTTTCTCGCCTCACTCTCTTTTATGTCATCATATCACACCACTTTGTTCAGCCGCACCTTTGCCTCCTCGCAATTAAGTAGGGCGTACATGTGTGTGTGTGTGTGTCTGAGCATTATTATCACTCTTTTTTGGAGGAAAATCCCGCAAGATATTTTCTCTCCAATATTTGCATATTCTAGAATTCTACGTTAACCAGAGAAAAGGAAGCGAAGGTATAATCACATCAGGCTTTCCGGCATCAAGAGCTAAAAACTTT
>JAQFZW010002036.1:0-20406 GCA_034687055.1 Heteromurus nitidus
TTTTCTTCTTCTTCTTCGAGATTGACTCGAAAATGGTGGCACCAATAATGGTAATAACGCAACCTTTATAAAACAACAGGGAGATAAATAGTTGGAGAGTATGTAGACAGCTTTCTTTTGTGTGAGACATGCACATGGTTGCCTATATATGCACCTCTGCAAAAAAAAATTTCATGAAAGTATTGACAGATATGTGTGTACGCTTATGAGAACTAGGTAAACTCATTCATCCTTTTTTTCTCATATATGATCAGAGGCTAAAATTCTTAGAGAGCCCTTGCCGAAACTCACGTCTCAACATTTTTTGTCGCCATGAGGCTGGACTCGACTCAGTCAGCCTGTGTGCAATTTGATATATTCCACTTCACAAATATAAACTACCTCATCTCGCCGTTTTTTTTTAAATTGATCTTTCCGCCTTATAACAACATGCACATTATGTAGATTGTCTTTTTGCGGTCCTCGCGTTTTACAAAGATAGTAGTAATCATCGACGTTGTACTACCACAGTTGTGGGCGAATGTTGCAGTAAATATTGGTGCTTTAGAGTTGGGAAAAAAATGTTTGGAGATCTGCGGGTGGTTTATCTCTTAGGAAAAATGATATGATTCATTTCCCAAGAATGATGTAACTTTCTACAAGGAGACAAGAGAGCTCTTTTTGTAAGTAGACTGAATGAGTAAAAATCTTGTCCATTTTTTTCCACTTTCTTAGGTACCTCGCTATTTTTATCGGATTTGGTTGCTAATAATAAGCAAGTATCATTGAGAATCATTATGCCTTTTATCCGCGTTACAGATCCTTTTCCTTTCGCAAAATGGGGTGAGGAAAAAAACGTGCAACCGTCTGGCACGGTTTGTCCATAACTCAAACAAAAAAAATTGGAGTGCATCACTGAGAAGGGAAATATCCACTCGAAAGCAATGTTTTGTACAGAAAGTCTCATCTGTTCATTCATTGACAGGTCCAAGTCCATTCTTCGAATAGCTGATTGAAATATACTGAAAATTGAGTCAGGTACGCGCGCCGTGGAAAGGAGTTCTTCGTCCATACGAATCATTATGAATCTATTGATTTATAACCTTCATTGATAAGTCTAACAAAGAGATAGTAGTTAGGTAGTGTTCTTGTGTGTACCCTCACACTATAGCGGCATACAATGGATTGTTTTTTTTAAAAATGTAATTGGCCCTCTGCTCTGTGAAGAGAATCACACACCACACACACACTAAATGAAGTGTACTTAGGAACAACGTGATTTGGTGTCTTGGAATAACAGTAGCAAATGAGTGAAAAACTAAACACCTCTTTTCAGCCGAGTTCTCCTAGGTAAATGCATCTTTGTGAAGAGGTACTCTCCTCACTCATAATTACAACATTTGTAAACAACAACAGTAAATGACTTTGAGCAGAAAAAAATCATACGAATATGAAGACATATGCTTTCAGGTACTCCGCGGTGTACAACTCACAATGTCCAATAAGAATTGAACCTTGAGGAATAATATCGTGCACGCTGTCCAAAAAACTTTTTAGCGAGAGCAACAAGAAAGGAACCCACCGCAGTCACTACTCTCTCAGAGAAGATCGGCGCGTGAGCCCTGATTATAAAGCAGTGCCATGAATGATGCTGTTGAGGAGACGTTTTACCACCAGCGGAAAAACTAACGATACGAGAGCATACATACGAATAATTATAATTCGACCACATGGACTCGCGGACTTCTTAGGTACATCAGAGATCTCCTCAGTGCAACTTTGTTCACATCATGTACTTTTTACCATGAACAAACTAAACTACATCCGTGAATAAATTTCACCTTTTGGGAAATTACCACACACGCTTAATAAAGTCATCAAAACAAATAAGTAGCGCATTTCACCTAGTAGCACATTATAATGCCCATGACCTTTAACTGTTATCACTTTCCATTCACTGTATTCCATATCAAAACCTCAACTCAACGTGAATTTACATTTATATACATGCAATAATATTTCTATATGAGGTCATACACTTGTGAACTTGTTTTTTTTGTATATAAATATTTGCATGCTTGACTTTGTTAGGTGGTGATGATGATGATAAAGATGCACTCTGGAAGCAAAACATATTGCGAGCTTGGAGTGCACCTTTCGACGAAAGAGTGACATAGAATTTTATTTACATCTTTGTTCAACTCCGTGCGTACGACATTGCTTATAGCGAAATCATGCACAAATTGATGCGTATGCGTGAGGTGACGTAACACCTCTTCCACCTCTTGTGTGTGCTAACCAGCAGAGAACAAAGTGCAAGTGTGGCGCAGATAGAATAATTTAGCATGTGAAAAATGTGAAGTGTCAATTAGCACTTGAGAATCCTCGTCAACATACAATATACCTAAATACTTATCGACTGTGGAGCAGGTAATATAATTCATAAAGTGCAACAGAATATATTTGTTTTGTCTGTATAATTTTGAAACCTGCTACGACCATTTCAACTGGGGAATACCCTTTAATTTTCCTGTCACTTTGAGATTGTACAAAATTAACACAGAAATGTCATTTTGCACCAAGAGTACTTATGCAGGTACATGACACATGGCCATGCTTATTAGTTTTAATGCATCGATATAAAAATGTAAATTTCATTTTTATGTTAGCTGATAACCCTTCCAGAAATGCATTTAATTTTCCTGCTAATCTACTTTCGAGAAGGTACCTTTGAAGCATGTTTTTGGTTATGGGCCTTGTGTGCAAGCATTGCGGATGAAGCTCAGCCAAAAGGATTATTGGACTTGAAGGAAAGTGAAACAAAATAACTTCAGGTATACGCACGACAATGATTACCTTGATTTGATGTACCTTTTTATCAGCTCGTCATTGACGCAGATGCATTTTGTGTTTTCCAACACAAATCAATCATCATCAGCATAGCAGAAGTCGACAGTCGTCAATATAGTCTGCTCGGTACAATAGTATCATATCGGGAAAGGGTAAATCTGATCCAGATAAGCTTTTTTCAAGGATGCAATAGATGCTTGTGGATACATTTATTGTATTTAAAACGCATCTAGATAATTACTCCTACCGTTGTTTGCGAAGAGTGTGCGTCAATTCCATGTTTATGCTACGCTAGTTTGGTAACTCAAATTTGATTACAAAATTCCACACAACACATATTGATCAACAACAGTTTACGTCAGTTTACCCAGATAAACCTGTGTTTTTCACCGAATTTCCAGCTTCCAAAGTCGCATAAAACTTCGACGTTCGACTTTAAGTTGCACACATTGATGGTCAATTTAGCTCATTAATTTCATCAGTTCTTTTCACAATTGCAAAAAAGGGCCGAAGATGAAACGTTTTCGTGGGGCAACTGGCCGACGAAACGTTTATTTGAACAAAAGTAAAATATGCATCATCAAACAAAACCAAAAGTGTAAAGGTATGCGTAGGCATGTAGGTACGTGTGTTTGACAGTTGTATGCATCAGCATGCTTCCCTACAAACTTGTATTAATAAGTGCAGTAGTGGTGTGGTGGTGATGGTGAATGACTGCGACAACGATTATGACTTACACCGTGCAAAAAAAAAGAATGACAAAAAAGTTGAGTGCAACGAGATGAAAAATGAACAAGGGATGACTACAAAGAATAGTATGCTCATAGTAAATTACATCAAGATGAATCATTCAAGTTTTCGCGTACGGAAAGGAAAAATCAAGGTGATTTCCATAGTTTAGCCGGCCCAACTAAGATCAACGTAGGTATTTATGCATACCTCAACGCATACCTACAGCAATGCCATCCGTATTGACATCATCGTCACCTAAATTTGGCACATTTACTTCATTCTGTAGCGTGACTACCCAAATTCCTCCAACGGCCCATATAATGAGCCCATACTTATGCACACCAGCAGCGTATGTTAGATACATACATTTGGTGAGACGAGAATTATTCGAGAAACTATGTTGCACTCACTCACATGGGTGCACATTACACAAATCCTATAAAAAACCACACATGATATGAGCATAATGCATACACGTATACACTTCAGACTAATCTCGTCTCCCCCACACACACACTCCAGTTCCGCTTAAGATTAGCACGATAGAGCAACCAGGATTCATAACTACATGCTCAATATCATAGAGCACATTCCATTGTTTTCATTATGACGCTTGGAAATTGTGGAGTGGAGTAATATGTGCAACCTTTTTTTATGCGTGAAAAGCGTGAGGATAGCATGATTCATTCATAAACGAGCCAACCGTTTTTTTTGCTCGACTCACAACACAACGCAACCTACTCGCACAAAACAAACCAGAAAGACTGCAGTGTGGGAGCCGACTCACTGGATATATGCATGACATTATGAATGAATGAACTAATGCCAATGCGAAGGTAGGGAAGTGACGAGGAGAGACGTGAATGAATGAGCGTAGAATCTGTGTGTGTGTGCGTTTTTTGACGTAGTACGCCAGTTGTTTGTGTGTACAAGCAATTTCATATAAATCCCATGCTCATATATATTATGCAAAATAGTGATAATTGCTTATAATATGAGAGTGCAATGTGCGCAAAAAAAGCCAAGTGGAGACGCAACTTGCAAGTTCATTCATTCATTGCTCGTGGCTGCAGCTGCTGATGTAGTAGGTGGCTCGTATTTCACATGAAAGATTAACGCTGCTTTGATATACATACTTGTTATATTTATATGCTACTAAACTCCTCGCCATTTGCACTTACGCATATAAGCGCATGCACTTTATTAAAAGGCTAAAATGTCAGCTTGATTTTGCACATATGAAATTTATTATGTGACGTGCAGCTATATGAGCAAAGCGTCTATATACATTTGGATTTAACGTCATTGTAGATGTTGACAGGTTGGCTTGCCACTGCTTTAACCGTAATTGATCTCTTTGCCTTAGTGCAAAAAATCCACATGATGATGCTCAACTTAGTCAAACTTGTGAGATGCTCAAGTAGAGAATAGGTTTACGACTGACTGTTACTAGTTAGTGCCTACGAGATCTCGAATGTGTGGACGTAAATGACAACCTTACTCTAAATATGATGCAGATGTTCAACAAAGTATTATGATGGGGGAGGTGTCTATGTGTAATCTTGCGAAAAAAAGAGGTGTGATGCATCACCACACAAGACGATATCATTCTTTTCGTTCCTCCATTCATACATCATCTCCTCACCACATTTCGCATCTCTCCTTTTCAATCAATTCGTCATCAACGTTTGCACATCGTCATTTCAACCCAAAAACAATGGGAATACACGACAATGATGACGGCAGATTCAGAGTAATATGCGTTTCCTCTACACGAATTCACGTACAGATTAATACTAGCCAAAAAAGTGAAGGTAAAAACAGATAAAAAAATCTACAGTAAATAGTAGTAATAACCGTCACCACGTTGTTTGCATATTATTTAGATGACAGAGTACGGGTTGAGTGGGAGAGACAGTAATTACATCAATCAAAACTAAGAGTATGTGGAAATGGTATGTTGCTATTTACCAGGTACGTACTCTCTCAAGACGTACGCTCTGTTTGTCCTTTACTTCTCTTCTTCGTCAAGATTACACGCTAAATATTATGATAATTCTCTAGCGCGAAATGTGTCATTCACTCTCGTACAAAACTTACATACTTATCACGTTTTTTTTAAAAAAAAAGTTCAAATTAAAAAGCCATGTCGCTTTGAGAGAGCTTGGTTGGAGTCACCAGAATTTTGTACAATTCTCAGGGATTTTTTTACCCATTACTGGACACCATGACTAGACGATGTACATGACGTTTTGGATTGATTTCAAAAATGGACCTGTCCTAATTGATCAGATTCCCATTCGCATGCCAATTTTCAATTTCCTCAGAGTCACAAGGCTCCTGCGGAGAGGCTCCACACTCATCATCAACCGACTGAAGCTGTCGTCTTTCAGTTTTTTTTAGCAAAAATGAAAGGTTTGTTTAGTCCGAAGCAGTAACTCATATACAGTATTGATCTGAAAAAGTGGGAAAATCTCTCATTTGAGGATGACTAATAGTGTAGTTAAGCTTGCCTTTAATAAGGACTCATTGCATATTGCCAAAATTAGTGTGCCACGAACAAGATGGGTTTTCCCTAATAAGATGCCGCTGTACTAGGAAATGTAAAGGAAAACGACGACAGACGACGACATGCAAATATGAGAACCTTCAGAAGACGACGACATGCACCATGTGAGCATCACATCTTGAATCTGGCCGACGTTACACTTGGAAAGGTTAAGGAATGCTGACAATAACTAAGACATCATCATTATCATTCATCTTTACACGCCATGTAATATGCCGCAGACGCATGCACACACACACATTTCTACTTGAAATTGCAACAAGCGTTCATAATCATAAGCACATTGTACATGTGCGCAGATTTGTACACGGACACATGAGCGAAGCTATATAACTTCACGGCTGGTCAACAAGGAGCCGGATGCGGTGATGGTGGTGGCAAACAACGTGTATAGCCCATATAATTGTAAGTGTTCAGTACGAGCTTCTCGACCCATTAAATATTTGTACTAGAGGAGCATTATTCGCGGACGTTATATCCAAATATCCGCATATCAAGGGAAAAGGAAAATTGTTGAAAAAATGATACACATTTTGTGTACCAAAGGATTAAGGAGATTTAATACACCCCCGTATGCTATACATATGTCTCTAGATTAGGTAGAAGCCGGTAGTGATTTTCCTAACTGTGCGTAGGTTTGATGGGTTTTAAAGCCATGGAAAACAATTTGTGGCGAGAGAGCAAGTAGTAGTAGCAGTCAAAATATGACAGTTTAGGAAGACTCTCGTAAAGTGAAACCTCGTATAGTTTAGCAATGGCCCCATGGCATTAATGCAAATTAACGAGTCGGACTGGGACACACGCAGATCCACACAATTTAGCAAGTGTGGAGTTGAAGAGAAAACAAGGGAACGCAATAATAAAACGCACGCTTAATTCTGATGGATGAGTGAGTGCGACAGTACAACTGAACCGACGATGATGTCGAGATAATCAGCTAACAAGTAATCAGAATTCACCAGTACGTGAGCATGATTACCTGGAAACGGGGCTCATAGTGAACACGAAGGAAAATGATGACGAATACTTGGTGTCCTCACCTTCCAATGCACATATATGCACGCATTGGTATTTTATCTGGTGTAGTGTTTATGTAAAAAGGCATTATGCAAAATGGAAAATCGACTTGGCCAAAAAAGCACACAATTAGCTTTGGCCATGTTTATGCTTAAACATTGTAGTGGAGCCGAGGAGCTGTTGTGTGCCATGCCAGCTCAGAGAATTTTCGCAAGTTTCGGGTGTACTCTGTACACTCACTGCTAATAACTCTTTGTTTTTGTTGTTACACTGAGCTGATGTCTATGTTTTTGCGTTGGAGTGAACAGCAAAAAGTCAGCATATAAGAACAAGTTTATAGAAGAAGCATATCGGCGATAATATATTTCTCGGGAAAATATTGCGTGAGAATAGTTCTTCCTTGAAGCGTATAAGAATTATACGAGCGTCGGCTTCTTTTCATATGTAAACGATGTACTAATGAATATATCTATACTAGGAATAGTGTATCTAATTTATGAACATAAACTTGGTCCGTGCGTATGTTATGCATGTGGAAAATGTGCTGCCGTCTGCGGTAGATTTGGTTGTGGTACATCAGTTCTGTTGTATGTTATGAAATGTTATGATGATACAGTAACAGTTTCGTTTCGTTTCTACTTTTACCAAATGACAGTTTCTTTGCATAGGAACCGGTCCAACCGAATGCCACCGTTTCGGTATATGAACAGAAAACGAAACAGAATGGTATCATTAGAACTCAATGCAATTCAACTAAATTATGCAGTATCTTAATCTTATATCTTATGTGTAAAGTGGTGTGGTCAAAACCAGAAGCAATTTTTTTGCTATTTAAACCGGTAGGTTGTAAAACATCAAAGGAAAGGAAAAAAGTGGAAAGCTTTCTTAGCTCAAAAAACGAAACGAGCTATTCCTGTTAGGATCAAGTGCCAGCACTAGTGCTGCACATGTTAAAAGCCAGTCAATGTCATGTAACTTTTCCTCTCCATCCAACTTATGCAATGCAATTTTACGCATTTCTGTACCAACAGCGCGAAGCATGCTGATTCATCGGCAGTTGATGGGCCCACATTACATTGCAGAAACCATGACCTTTCCAAGCTGTACGCTGCTGCACTCTCATGTTCACTGACGATGAGTTGTTGATGAGTACAGTAATCAGTTTGGGTTTGGATACATCTTCTTAATCTCACTATATCTTTACTCCCACGATACGTTGTACACGTCACGTCGTTTAATATGCGTACCTATCTACTCTTTCATCCATATGCCCATTTTCATAACCATTTGTCACTGGGATAATCAAGTGATGGGGAAGCATCAGACGTAGACGCGTAACATAGTTTTTAGTATATAAACAGGCCGGACCACTGATGCTGATTCACGCCAGCAGAGCTTGAGATGACTTGACTAGGTTAAGCAGACCGGCGTATTCGATCAGTCGTGTGGCGCCTGTCATATTATTTCTGTCGGCCTTCCTCTTGATATTTATAACGTGGCACACCATATTTTCGCAAACTCATGCATCATCCACAATGATGTATAGTATGTATGCTAGTATGCTACAGTAATATTGCAAAATGTAGACGACCCCCTACGCTTTCCAGATCATTTGGTGTGGTTGCAAAATATTAGTCATCCCAGTTTCACTGAAAGCGAAGGGAAACCAGGACCAAGCGACTTCCCAAACACGGAACAACCTCACGCTGTAGACTTACTCGATCATATTATCCCACCCCGATTTTTATTTATGGCTTAGTAAGGTGAACTATTTTACACGTCACAAAATAACGAGTATTAAATTTTGATTCACACATATGAAACAAAGGGGAAAAGCTTGACAGCTTTTTGCAGTATAGTGTTGACTAAAGAATAATTTTCCAATGAAACTACCACACCTACAATTTCGAAGATATTTAGAATATTTGCCGCAAACGACGAGCTCCTTGCGATTAACGTGGACGCATGTATATTTATAAATATCTCGTATCTGATAAAGTGATGATTGCGTTGTGGACTATGATAAGTAAGTGATTGACATTTTTAGGGAGAATAGAGCCAAGTTGCATAAGATTAGCTCGGTACGATAAAAACAAACAAAACATCACATTGCGATGAAGTCATTATATGCAATTTTATTCCAGTGTGATATCAATATGATATGATCTGTGATATGAACGATGTCCGGGTATGCCAGTTTTACTTTGCGGCCTTTACTCTCTGACCGAGCCGCTTCTGACGTGGTTCATTGCAACTTCATGGAAATTTAACGGCTAAGGTGAAGCCGTTTTTGTGAACAGTTGTTGGCAAATATCCTGCATCCATTTTTCATGTAATTCACATGCATAGTTTAACCTATATCTTCAATTCGGATTTGACATCATGACGATTGAAATTGCAGGAAAATTGGTTAAATTCCAGTTAAACTTCCATCACGAATATGATTCATATGTAAACAAGCCAAATATGAAAAATGAAAATCCTATCCTTTCAGGGAAATGTGTTTTTCCTGACTATGAGTCTGTGTCTGTCCTGGTGTTTATTTTCGCACAGGAGGCTTCAACAATTCCAATGGTCTGACTAATGCGGCTTCCTGTCAGGAGTATATGAGACAATTCATCCAATTGACTCGAACTTTCTTAGTTGTCCATGCTCCTTAAGCGATGAAGAGATCAATTTCGTAGATGCCGAAGATTATTGAGACTTGAAAATAAATATGCATTGATTTAAGATTCACTGTCCAGCTTTAATAAAGTAGCCCGGAAACGAGTTACATTACATGATTGCTTCACCTGGTAATGGTAACATTCCGCCAGAATTAACGTTAGTCGATTTTCGTAAAATGAAAATGCGTCAACTCTTTATCATAACTGTACACTAAAAAAATGTTAATGCTATCAGATATTGTGGAATGTGGTGGTTGTTCACATGACGCTTAACAACTGTCACACCTGCGACACCGTGTTTTTAATTATGACACAAAGGGAAGGCATGTCAAATAATTATACATGCATTTGCTCACTAAACAAAAAATTACAACCTGTCCTTCAGAACATCGGTATTTGCGCAGTTGCATAACGCTCTGGCGACTCATGGGTCCTGAGCGGACATTCCCAGTTGATATGGATTTATCTTCGCTGACATAATCATTTCACATAGTTATACATAGTGTTCACCTTACATCATCAATAAATGATTGAGATCATGTTTGTGTTTTCACGCCTACAACGATCTTCTACGCCGATTCAAACTAGCTCAACAGCATCATATGATTTATGCGCATTTACATTCTCATTCGTATGCTCTAACAACAGGTTAAAGAATAAATTTACAAAATCACCACAAACCATCAATCACCATTGAAGGCATCAACGCATGTGGCGAAGCATTTACTCCTCTGCTATGCAAGCGTGAACTGGTTGCTAGCAGAAGCGCACACGTGAACAAAGACAAGTCTGCTCTCTGAAGTTCAATGCAAACGTACAGAGTACAAGTTCACAGAATTGACGAACTTCGTACCAGACGGAAATATACGAATGAGAAAGTATGCAATAAAACCACCTGTTCATAGGGTTGGCTACTAAAGATGGTTTCAACGGCTGGTGCACACTTGCCGACTTGTATACTTTTTTTTGAATATCATTTTGCCCATGTAAAAATACTTGAGAAACGTAGTACTTAAGATTACAAAAAGAAACAAATACGTTTTCATTTCCTCTGCGTTCACCTTACGTTTTTTTCTCCATGCTGAAACACATTAGCCAAAAAAGGTATTTATTGGTGGTATGACATTGCAACATTTCATACCTTGCTCTTTGGTGATAGGTATTAATAACTAGGTTGAGTTTGAACAAGGAGTGAAGGGTCACATTCCTTTGAGGTTTGTACCAGAGAGAGTAATGAATGAGTGACGAATGAATGAATGACTGAATGAATGAATTTTTTTTTTGTATTTTCCGAAAGAAAACATTTGAAGAGGAAAATCTGAAAATAGTTATGACTATATGACACGGTTGTTTGGCAAGAGAGAAAAAAGCCGATGAGCTCACAGGACGGAGCAAATAAGTGAAAGCAGTCTCCGTGGTTTCCTCGAACCGAGGTTTGTTTGTCTGAAAGATGCACATTTTTTTACAAGAAAAGGTAAGCCGGGTAAAATTAGCTACGAAAAGGGTCCAAGTGTAGATACCCTCACTGCATATTTATCCATTATACTTTTTGTGAAGTTATGAAAAAATGTGAATTATACAATCGGGTGCATTTTTCAAATTTTTGTATGTCTGGGAGCTTTGGATTTTTCAATACGTTCGAAAATATTTCAATCAGGGAAAGGTGCCTTATTACTCAGAAAAAAGGGAGCGATGTAAAACGTCCCGGTCAGTCAAAAAGGCTCCCGTGCGATTCACCAACAAATATATGAGCATATTTTTTTTGTGGTAGCAGGTAGTGATTTTTAATTTACAACGATCATCATCAATGTATGATCAGAACAAACAAGTCAGTCTCCACAAAGAACTTTTTGAAAGGTGATTCAGAACTACACAGCCACTCCAGGTAAAAGGGTGTAGGTGCTAAGTGCTCTGTTCACCTAAATTATGAAGTGCGAACAACGGCGAAGACCCACAACTCGTACTAACAATAATGTTGCATGGAAGGAAAGAGACCTGTGCTCACAGCAGATGACCAGTAACATTGTCGGAGAACCGCAGAGTAGAAAGCATGTATATATACACTTGTTGACTTATTCATTGTCATATTGCAAATTGCACACCTTTTTTCCAAACCAATTAACCATTTGGATAAACTTTGGGTCCAGAGTCCATACTTGATGAAACCAGGTACGTGTGGCATTTGAAAAGTATATAAACGTACATTAGGATTACAAAGAAATACTTTCACGTGCACAAGGGAAGGTTTTTCTTCCACAAGTAGCCGACACCTAAAACATGAGAATATTTTCAATACCGGCGTATAGAATGGATCCAGTCTATAATCTCAAGTCAGGGGCTCGTTGGTAACTGTCGATTTTTTTATGAAGTTATATGACAGTTTTGCTACTGCGTGAGAAACGAGGAAACCCTTTCCCCAGAAGAACCCTTTACCCAAATACACAAGTCCATTTATCATCCCATCTATAAAATCCGCTCCCATCCTCCCATTCTCAACTGCCTTTTTATCGTAACTCAACGTTTTTCTTAGCACCAAAGACACTTGTAGATATTCGATTGCACTTGTAAGATTACAGAACCCTTTTCTATGACGTTAGCAACGAGGAAAAAACGACATCCACGAAAACTCAACTTTAAGCTTGTTTCAGGGAATACCACCAACATTGGGTGAATTTTTCGTAAAAAAAGAAAGGAGAATAATGGTCACGCAGTCACACATGATTAAATATTGCTCGGATTTTATGAAAAAGAAATGTGAAGTTATATGTTTATTAACATTCCATTTGCATATTTTTGTGTAACCCTTTCAGTTCTTGAGTCATAAAAGTGTCTCCACAAATCCTTTCCAAAAGGACACGATTAAAGAGATATTTTTCATATAAACTCTAAAATCACTAAAAATAACTAGAAAAACTGCTGCTAAAATCGGCATTTCCCCCCATTCAACGAGTGAAAAATTCCTAATACCTTGGGTAAATTTTTTGAGATATTTTAAACCCTATGGAAAATTGAGTCTTAACTTCCGGTTCAATCTGGCAGTGCTTATATGCGTATTAATAGAGTTGAAGCGTGACGCACGATACAGCTTATATTTTTAGCTAGTCTCGACTCGTCACTGGGAAAAAGGATGACTGAGATTGACACGTCGACTAGAAGTTTCTTGAAGATTATCGAAAAATGTGGTGCGACACAATTCGATGCACTTCTTGAAAATTGCAGCAGATTTAGTCCTTAAAATTCTTTTTTAAATGGATTCGTTTTCCCATTTAACACACGTCAGCTAGAGTTTACAAATCACAATCAATCACAGACTAACAAAGTTTATATGCTTGTAAGTAATCACGCCAAATTAATTAGGCGAAATAATTGTCTGCTAGTAATTATTTGGAGATATTATTGGCTTAAGGACGCTGATCATCGAAAACTATTATTTTCCAACTCCGGTGAATGAAGCTTAAAAACATCAACAGAGAGAAGCAGGTGTTATGCTCACGTTTGTACATTTATGATTTAAACATTCAACAATTGCCATAAACATCCAATTAATTTATCTTTTCTGCATGATGTGACAAAAATTATTTTCCAGCGGATTAGCCAATCTTAACAAAATGCCAATTCCTAGTGTTTCCAGAATCTGAGCTTTATTATGACCTTGATCAAACTTTCCTGTCTATAATTGCACCTACAATCCGTTCACCCCAGTATGACATTCATCCCCTTCTTAACACGAATCTTAGAAACATTCTTTAGTCAAACGCTCCATTGAGTCCAAGACAACATAATAATATTACATTGAGCAATGATAGCCCGTGATATTTAAGCCATTGGCCAAAAGGCACCAAAATGCCATCATTAAGTATCTGTTTGTTATATTCCACATGAATGGTTCGTGAATGGATTCCAACAATTGAACAAAAGGATGAATGTCAAGTGCAAGTATATCTTGAGGTTATGAACATACCTTTGTTATGTTCCGTTCTGCTGGAGAAAATCTTCCGTTTTTTAGTGATGACACTTGATCGTCCTTGAAAGGGGCAAACAGGTGAAGAGCGAGCAGTGACAATTAAAGAAAGATGGAATTTCTTGGACACGGATCTTTCACGTGATGCCGTCCTGATTAGATGACCCACCGGGGCCAGACGAAATGACGAGTTAATTTAATGAACAAGTACAATATTTTGACTTCGTGTGTCCTGCTTTTTCACAATACTTTTATTTGGTGTCCAGTTCCAGTTATTTCCCGTTGATCACTTTTATTTAATTACCTTCCGAAAAGCCAGTAAATATCTGTATGTTGAGTTCCTGTTTGCACAGTCCCTTCACAACTAATGACATTGATTATGTGAACTGTGCTCCATTTTCTTAAACCGATATATATATATATATATATATTGTGAATCCATCTCCAAAAAAGCGGATCTAATAAAAACGTTTTTCCAAAGAAAAACATAACGAAACTTTGTTGGCTTGTTGAATAAGCCCAATATTTTCCAAGGGAGGGAAATCCGTTAACGAAAGATAATTTATTATGCAAGTACATGCTCGAATCTGTGAAGGACTCGAGTTCACGCTCTTGTGTCCAGTACGCTCATCACTGCCGGCAATTCAAGTTCAGTCATGTTCTCATGTTTACATCTTGGTCTCCTCGATCCAACCTAATTCGCATATATCTTCCTGTAGTTCCATTTATCGGCATGGATTTTGATTCGAGTGAAAATGTTGCATCATTCAGTTTTAGCTTTGTGTGAAGGACACAAATAAATATCCTGCCTGTGCATTTTAATGATACCTCAGAATAGACATCAATTTCTGAAAGAAGTCATCATGTAAGAAGGTACATCTTTTACATTTTAATTAAAACGCTCGAATGTATTCTGATCTCAAATCTACTGATAACATAAATCCTACGTATAAATTATGCCATGATGTCAATTCAAATCTAGTATAAAACGATTTCTAGGAGCTCCAACAGCGACTAAACATTTATTAGCAATTTCTTGTAGAAACGTTACTTTGACTTACTCGTCTCTTGTCAAGTTTGCAATAAGCACCTTATTAATCGGATAATTGACAGTTTCATATCGCCCCAGTGATCAGATGACTGTAACGAGATGAAATGTAACGTTACGGCCCCATGCGGAAATGTTCCACGATCTTGTTACATTTTCCTGGAACTATGAAGTTAGGCCAAAGGAACGGTTTTTGTCAAAAATTGTTAGATGTGGATGAGGAGGGTTCATGTTTGGCAAATAAACTGAATCTTGGAGGTGGTTCACTTCATAAAAAACATTTTAAACATTTGTTTACTTGAGTACGATTGTGAAATTTTAAAATTAACAATGGCTTTGTTATTAAAAATTATATTCGTCAACAATCAATGGCGTAATTAATGTTTGTGTTTTGTTGGGGCATCATTTCGGTAGAACATGAGACACTTTATCCAACGCAGTCATCTAAAATTAAAGCTAAAACACACACAAAAACCCCTGAAATGATTCATGTATAAAAATGAGAAATCTGTCCACAATCATATGCTGACTCGAAAAATTCTAACAATAGAATATTAATAAGAAAACTCATGTGTGTGTGTGATGTTGATGTGTTAAAGGAAAGGCCAACTGACCGGTCGGTGGTGTCAAGCAGCCAGTCTCCATTCAAAACATACATCATCTGCTATGACTCAACGCACGCAGAATTCAGCCGAATTATGGCTTAGATTATGCTTCTAGAGAATAGTGCAAACCTGCTCGATTCGTAAACGCCTACAAATACAAGCTAATCAACATATAAAAAGATTAGGGTCAAGATATGAATTCTTCGGGAAAAAGCTATTATTAAGCACTCTGTGGGCTATGTCTAGAAGACGGAACAAGTTAGCTGTAAGTGCGTGTCTCAGGTGCGTAACAACAATGTTCTTGCATGCTCATAAACTCTAATTACTTGTACCATGCTTGCACTCCGCGTTTCATTTTTTTCCTCCTCTCTCGTTCCCAAGTCGGTTCAACACCTTCGCTTGCCCTCCTCGAAGATTGGTGCGCAAAAGTTCTAGCAATTTAGAAGGCAAGGGCAGTAAAGTCAAATCCAAGGGAGACACCCATGCGGCCGGACCCACCGAACACATTAAACAAGGGATTGCATTCCCCAGGAATACCTTTCAACATAGCAAACATGAAAATACATCTTCTGCTGGATACTTGTTCTACATCGTATATTCAGCAGATTCCAGCAACATGTTTTTTTTTCTTCAATCTTTGGATCTTTAGCAAAACAAAAGCCTCAACGCGTGGAGAACTGAGGATTGAAAAGTGACGTATGAATGGTTCAAATAAAACAGAAAGGTGAAAACTTGTTTTTGGACTGAAAACGGATCCGGAGCAGTCAATATGCAACTGTAACAACACCTAAGAAATAAAATACATGAGAATATATCATGGTGCTGGAGTAGTACAAAAGAAGGAGAATACAATAGGTTACATTGAATCAAAAGATGTAAAAGATGAGAGAGTGAAACGAGCAAAGATTTCATTAACCTGTCACTGGCAACTACGGTATATTTATATACATACACGAGTGGAGCCTAGCTTAGCTCATGGTTTCACGTAATATGGACATGATTTCAGAGAAACTGCATCCATTCATGGAGTCGGCTGAACTTATAACAAGTTAACGAGTGCCTTTGGTTTGAAGAAGTTTGAATGTACGAGAGAAAAAAACGAAAGGAGTATAATATGGCGAAAATCGTGGTTACTTATGTAAATATGAGTTTTATACATGAGCCCGAATATGATTTGGCCAGTCCCCACACGATCCGCGCGCCTCGCCTGCCAGTCGGCTGCTTCTGCTGACTTACAACTTGCAAATTACTAGTATTTCATAGAAGCAATCAAAATGTGCATGGCATACCGGTGGATCTACTCTAGAGAGGAGAAAATGCTTGCGTAGCTTCGCAATGAATCGTACCATTTAATTAGTGTAATAAATAAAAGCCAAGCCATTCTCGGTAGCAGAGGCTAATAATAAAGAACGTCGGGACACCTTGAAAATTCGCGAGGACTTGGCTCACTCACGCATCAAAACTCTGTCTTGCGAGTCGATACAAAAACTGCATTTTCCATCTCAATAATGTGCAGCTAGCACAAATAACCGATTTAAGTAGTTGCAATATTGCATTTAATGCAAGCGTCCATTTCAAAATTATACATGTACGTGGGCGATGCAAGAATAAGTGTGTACTTGAATGTTCTTGGATCTATTTTCGTTTCGATTAACTTGTATTGAATTACCGAGTTAGCTCCAGTGATAAATATAGTATTACGCAGGCGTAGGTGTAAGCCCATTGTTACAAGGAATATGTCAAAGAGAAAGAAAATCAATTTTAAAAAAACAGTCAACTTCCATGAAATTAGTATCGTTGTGCAAATCTCGTGTCATGTTAATATGTAATATGTATATAGGTACTATATCTTTAAGCATATGCGTTTATACTCATTAGTAATCCGAAAATGCATGATATTTTCCTTGAATTTGCATTTAAGACTGCAGGACTAGGACAAGAAAAGGGAAGCAGAAACAGTTTTCTTTCTCACTGGTCAGCCAGCAACTTGGCTCAGAGAGCTCAGCAATAATTTCTATACGAGGCAGTGTAGTAGCGTAGCTATGCTATACCACCAACTTACTTACGAACAAATGCAAACAATTGAAGAAAAATGGACTATGAATTAATATGAAAATGCCAGGAAACAGCAGCGGCTTCGGCAGTGCAGCCAAGTGCAGTCATCTCAAACATTTCCGAGAAATTCTGGTAGCTTGAAGACCACTGCCGACATATATATCTCTCCTGATTTACCAACAACTCCCAATACATGTACTTTTTTTACCAGGTCTCTCTCTCCTCATCCGATTTGTACCCATCCTTCATTATAAGAAAAAAGTAGACGTAGTGATGAAGTAATATAATTACTGGACAAAGCTGATAATGATGAGGGGGTGGTCATTATGTGGTTGTTAGCGTTTAGCGTATATTTTTTTGCAGTGTAAGAATCCAGATCAATATCTGTCTGAAGAGGCATTAATTCATCGTAAATCGCCTTGATTTTGAATAGGTAAGGCGCCTGGCAAGAATGTGCCCATTTTACACAACGGTCAACCCAAAATATATCTACTTCGTATATACATTTTTATTTTCTAAGGTATAAAGCTTCAACTTCCAACTGGAATATTTTTTATACAGACAATGCCACACTCTGGCATATCATCACATGAATCCTTCATCATCCTGGTCTTTCGCCACTCCGTCAGCGCTATGACCTACGAGAAACCTCTATCGATCCAGAGAAAACCCCCGTCCTCTCTCCACCAGAACTTCTCTCCCAAGTATTTTATGTTTTTTTGGGCGTAAGACGCGAAATTACATTTTTGCCTCAAGTGAAAATGATCCTTTTGAAACGGTCAATGTCAGTGTCGAATGTCGAAGTAGTATTATTATATGCAGGTCGTTCCATTTTGTATCACACAACATTTGATTATGGAATACCTAATTTCGTGGCGTGTATGATGATGATATAGCAATATAGCATGTATCCATGTATGCAAAATGGGAAAACTCGAAGAACTAGATCATATCCTCCTAATTCCAATGAATCCTACAAACGCCCTGTTTCCAACCCCGATGCATACCTTCAGTTTGAAAATGGTAGTTTGTAACTGTAACTGCCATAATATCCTCAGAATCTACCATCAGAGATCACACCACTTTTTATGTTTTACTCAAAAAAAGATGAGATGATGATGCTCAGTTGGTGGTAGAGAAGGGATAAAACGATGAATGCAGTTAGAATTTGGTGTGAGAGTTTTGCAGGGAAACGTGGGAGCAATGTGCTCTGTCTGCCCTTGTTTTCCGACGATGGCTGTGAGCGTTTTTGGCGCCAGAGATGTTCCAGCTGCCCTCACAAAGATTGTTAGGTTGTCAGGAATAAGAAGAGAACGAGTTTATTTTCCTCTACAAGTGCCTTTTCCAGAATTATTTTCATTTTTTTTTAGCAAACTTGAGTCGTTTCCACGTTTGTTTTGCTGTGTGGGTTCATTTGTAACAGATCAACAAAAAGATATATAATATTCGCCATTCGTTGTGGAGTTTCTTAAAAGGTCTCACTCTCCCTTTCTCCCTACAATTCGGAGTTTTAATACTTAATCAACAATCAAGGTTAGATATGATGTACTTACTTACTAATCGCTGTAAAAAAATCATCACCTCATTCTTGTCCTTCTCTTGTTTCGTCTGTCCCCCTTGACTTTCGTGGAAAAGCAGGGATATACTGTTTTCTAGTTTATGTCTTTGAATTGATACCGTTCTTTTGTCTTGTCGTCACATTTCATACAAATGTCATGCATAATGTGCATCCGTGGTAAAGAATAAATTTAGTTTGTAAGAAGAAATGTAGTTGTTGGAGCTCGTTTCCCCTTGTACTACATACATCTCTTATCTGTCTTGTCTTATCTGTCTGTCAGTTCTCCTTGAATAGTTAAATGCAAAGACTGTTAACTGATGCACATGTGTCTTATATGATCTTCTCTCTAATATATTATATTGTCTTATATTATATAAGACATATTATTTGCAATGCTGAACTGCATCGATTTTTTACATATTAAATATGTTTGCACTACTTGCAACTAAAGCTATGACCTAACTTAACAATTCTTTTGGAAGGCTGCTTGTGGTTGTTTGGGTGTGCTTAATTCTATATTAAGTACCAAGTTGTTTGTTTTGTCGTCTCATTTCACATTCATGTATGTGTCATATGCTCATTCAAGAGTTATGATCAGGAAGGATGGTCTCCTATAGAAGTAGAAAATGCCGATTTTAAATGACATCATAATCACAACAAATGTGAACGTGATTCAAAATATTTATATTGCACTTTCCAACATTGCATTAATTTGGCATACTATTTATTTACATATATTTAACTATGACACATTCGACTAAAAGTTTAATAAATTATATTGCATATTATTAATTGTATGACTCTTTAAATGCAGTTGTCCAATCAGCTAAAGTATCTGTGAGTGGCACTAAAAGGACTGAAGCATGGGCCTCAAGGGGATTCCTTCGATTATTTCTCCAGACCTTCTGAAAGCGCTTGCTGAAATGGGCCATGGAGATACTATTGGTAAGTCTTAGTCATAATCAAGAAAGAGATCTGCTACCGCATCACTTTACTAGCCCAGTCCTACCTTTATTGTTTGAAGGTGAACGTGATTGGTCATCCACTCGATATTTTGACACAACTGTAAGCCATGTATTTAATTTTATGCTAGCGGTATCATTGCACTCTGCTTCCTTCCGAGCTTTAAAGTTGAGCATGTTATTATTATTGATTAAATATTGAACACATTTTACTTTGGAGAAAATATCGATGATTTTAAGAAGCATGTCTTAAAATATTGATGATGACACCACACCTCTTGTGTCAGAGTAAACACATGGTGAGCATCGATTGACAACTTTGAACTAGAACCAAAGTCATCCTACCGCCGTATGCTAATTATGTCGTTAGCCCTTCAGTTATGTATTGCCATTCTATTTACAGG
>JAQFZW010002037.1:0-20406 GCA_034687055.1 Heteromurus nitidus
CACTAACTCGCTCTTAAGTACAAAATGAGTCTCAGCAAATACTTAAGAATTGCTTAAATGTCGTACTGAAACGCGTTTTGCATAATTCTAACTTAAGTTTGTCTTAAATCCTTACTGCAACAACCTCCAGATGTATATTCTCTGCTAAAGCTGTAGCTATTACTATAATGTAACATGTTATTCAGAGATTATTGTCTACTGCGCCTCCGTGTTTTGTGTATAACGGGTTGATGAAATGGTTGTTTTGACAAAACTAATTAAGCTCCCTAATTAATACTGACGTGTGTAACTGCGAAGCGCTTATTTCTCCAGTCATGACTTTTAATTCATTACACAAGTATAATGAATTTAGGTCATGCGACTATAGTTGAATTTGATGGAATGCATATAGACACATTGAGTAAAATAGTAAAAAAATACTACCTCTGTACGATTGTAACTGATCGTCAGTTTATTGGTTAACACTTGCCCGTTTTTTCTCGCCGTATTTTTTTAGATGTTGACAAAATCGTCAGGAATATCGATTGAAGAGAACTTGTTTTTTTTATATTTCATGTACTTTACTAGATTGGGATTAGTGTCACCACTGGCATTTTCTCCCCAGCACTCTGCCGCCATTCTAAGCTTGTATGGAAGTGACTTCCAACGGTCAGCGGCGTGTTGGTATCCATGGTCATCTCTCCCACAACCAGTGAGTTTAACAACGCATCAAAATAGCGACTTAAGCAGATCTCCGCCACCGGCCCATCAAGGATCCCATCGCCCTCTCGGTATGCTCAAGCTCTCCAATCAAATTTGTGTCTCTTCTCATTACCTTCTTGAGACTTTGTTCCGATGATAATATGCTTTTATAGTTAGACTTTTGTATATATGTAGATTATACATACACGACATTTCACTCCGTTCCTGATGCTTAGGGCAAATAAAACAAAAACCCTAGTTGAGCTTTGACTTTTTATTTGTTTCTGGATAAAGTCGCTATTGATACTGAACATGGACTATGGAAGTTTTTCTTGCGAGAGAGAGTGTGTGTGTGTATGCAAGATCTAAATTGAGTTAAGGATATGCGAGTTGAGTTGGCGAGGTGAAAGAAGGGGGGTTGCTGATGTTTTGAGATGATGAAAAGTGACAGAAGGTCTGATGAAGGGGGATGTTGTACGATTTGTTTTTGTAGTGAGACCTGAACAAAAGTCACCGACGGAGACAGGAGCCTCTGACTGCTGCTCCTCAGATAGTCGACCTAACTCTCGGGCGAGCTCGATAGACATCCGGCTGAGTGGAAGGGGGAACAAATCTGTTGAGCCGGTGGACGTTGACAGTGATGATGGAAATGAGTTTGAATCGGATGCTCAGAAAGGTGGCTCAGCTACGTCTGGCAGTGCTGGCACAACGTCATCGCCTCAAGGGACACCTGGGAGTAAATCAGGGATGACGGTGAGCTCACAGTCGAGCAGTAACATAAA
The DNA here is from genome assembly GCA_034687055.1 of Heteromurus nitidus. Classification (NCBI taxonomy): domain Eukaryota; kingdom Metazoa; phylum Arthropoda; class Collembola; order Entomobryomorpha; family Entomobryidae; genus Heteromurus; species Heteromurus nitidus. The sequence goes on from JAQFZW010002037.1 coordinate 1,464, forward strand.
TGGAGGGAGCAAACGAAAGAAAAAGACGAGGACGGTCTTCTCTCGAAGTCAAGTTTTCCAGCTAGAGTCAACGTTTGATGTGAAGCGGTATTTATCAAGTAGCGAAAGGGCCGGTTTAGCTGCTTCGCTTCATCTGACTGAAACACAGGTGAGGCGTTTTGACAGCAGTTTCTTTTGACATAATACTCAAATCGTGGCGTACCAAACAAAAACATTATTACACAAATATCGTTCAGCCGATTTCCCTTTCCTCAAATCGTCTTACGCACCAGAGAGCAACTTTTGAACACGATGTATGTGGTCCCAGCAGTCACTTGAGTTCAAATAATGCTCGAACGAAAACGTCCCCTTTCATGAGTGCCACACGAGTTGTGTGTCATTTTTATGCAAGCTAATTTTTTGTTTGTTTTTATTTTTGTTACTTGGGACAGGTGAAAATATGGTTTCAAAACAGACGGAACAAATGGAAACGACAATTGGCCGCAGAGCTTGAAGCAGCAAACATGGCTCACGCTGCGCAACGACTTGTTCGAGTTCCAATCTTGTATCATGAAGCCCATCACTCCGCGCAGGACTCTAGTAATTCAACAAATTCAAGTACTCCCCACCAAAATCTTACGTCATCTTATCCAATCCCTTATTATCAACAGTTTGGAGTCTCGCCAACTTCCGTTAACTCGTCGTCTCCTGTGACCCAGTCTCGCAGTTCGCAACAGCTCCCCTCCCTCGTTTGATCTGGTCATCATGTTCGCGGCTTATAGGTTATCATCATAATAAATATACTTACAAAAATTATTCTCCCACAAAAATTTCTCAATGAGGTTGTCTTGTTAGTGGCAGTGGAAAGGTCATGCCAAAAAAAAGTTGGAGGAAAACTATTTTCCCCTCAGTTTACCACTCTCCTCCCTTCCACCCGTTTTTGTGGGAGCATCATGACCACATTCGAAAATTGTGTACAGAATTTATAGCACAAATGATATCACACTATCAATATATATGGCTTATTCTTCTAAAGGTTAGTGCTTCCTGTGACTTATCATGATTTACCAGAGCAAGATAAATGATGTACGTAGGACTACAACAAAATCCACACTGCTTCACCAATCCTTTCGCAAAAAAGGGTTAAACCTTGTATTATAATACCCCGCCGTCCGTTTGTACACGAAGCAGCTAAAGCAACACACATCCTTTATATCAAAAACTTTGAGAGAATTTAGATATATCTTTCTGTTTAAAAGAAACTCTCTTGTGTAGTCAGCTTCGTCACTGACAGAAAGCCTACAATCAATTGTATTATATTACCTAAATGCCAATTATAAAACAGAGTTTGAGTCTGTTACACCGAAGTTGTAATACAACCTTGTTTATTCCTCAGCATATCAGCCATCCGTCACCACATTTCTTCCAGAGTAAAAAGGCCATTGGCTAGCAGACCTTGTCAATTTTGTTTGAAAAGCGATACGAGTTTCGACACATTTAGCAAAAAAAAATTGTAGATGCCTTTTAGGAATGTCCTAATTAGTCATTAATCATATATAAATGTTATGTTACTCTCTAGCTTTTTTAAAATCGTCGTATATATTGTTCTTTGCTGCACCAAGAACGTTTAATTAATATAACTGTCAACACTGTATACGTATCATAAAAATTGCTGATTTCTCAAGAGTTAGTTTGAGTGAACAAAAAAAATTATCATCTGTGCCACAGGTAGGGTAGTCAAGTACTTAAATGATAAGTACTTAATACAATTAATGTACTCTGTAGAAAAATCGTTGATTTGGACATGCTTCAGTCTACTGGATACTGGATACATACTATATACACGTATTAAGTCTCGTAAAAAATGAAACTCGCTAAATTAGGAAGTAATCCAGGAAATAAGGAATGTATAAGCTCTCTCATATAACTTGCTGATATTCTGCATTCGTGACGTAAGTGTTGACAAAGAACTTGGTGAGGCTTTTTCCACGAAAGACGATAGAGGCGTATGGACAATTTCTCGATCCTCCATTTCCGCTACTCTCCTTACATTTAAAGTACACGTACAACACATAAAATATATGATGTGCATGGGTAATCAAGTAAACTTATTTAGCCAGGAAGGTAAATAAATGTACACGTCAGTTAAATTAACTACAAAATCTAAATACTTATATTACTGTATACTATGTTATAACAGTTTAAATAAAGCATATATAATGTTTGTATGTCCACTAATTGAAGTTGTTCCAATTTATTTCCGCAGCTAAAATTTTCACCATATTAATGATCAATTACAGAAACCAGAAACTTTCCATACGAGAGCAAAATGGAGTGCATCCCTATCACATGCATCAACTGGAAGGCGTGGGAAGCTTTTGTTGAGAAAATGGTCATATGAAGCACACTTGTGCTGTGACTTTTTCGTTTCTCGACCCACTATAGGCATGAGTGCATACATACATACATTACCAACTGTCTTTCCAATTTAATGCTTTGTTTGAGAAATCTAATAGCATCTTCTCGGATTTAAGTAATAAGAAGGAGGAGGAAAGAGGATTCATTGTGTTATTACATGGACCATTAAGAGTCTAGATGGTCCCTTGTCGTCACCCACGGATATTTCCTTTTATATTCTCTGACTACCCACCAGTGTCACATGAGTTATTATGTCGATCCGATTGACATTGGCGCTATGCATTTACTGTATTTCCTGTTCAAACGTTTCAGACATCTATTTTTGAACTCAATAGAATGAAAATGAAGTTGTTCGGTGAAATGAATGCACCTCTAACTCTCGAACAATGGCTTCACACGTAAAAATGTAGCACTTTGGAAAGTACGTGTGCAGTTTCCGTTTCTAATTCTGGAGAAAATGCAGAAAACTGGACTACTTTCTAGATTAATGTGTTGGTGTAGACAATGATTTGATATGTTCGGGATAGATGTAGGTACTTGTCCAGGATTTTAATGTAGTCCTGCATGACAGTTCCTTTTAATTATGTGAGAAGTGAAGGGTTTCACTCCCCGGCGAAGGAAACAAAATGCCAGAATTACTCTTTTGATATGATGCATTCGTCTCATTACTCATCAATGTGCAGAGGAAACAGGTATTATGCATTTGAAGGATTACGTACATCGTGGATCTTTTGTAGTTATAGAACTTACATTTGTACGCTACTTGTAACGGATATTTTTTTGAATACCTAAAGTCCTTTCCAAGAACAAAAAATTATATCGAGTCCTTTCACACAAATTGTCAATCCAATGCACCAGATACAGTTTGGTAATAGTGTTGTTTCAGAACTATGAATCTTATTTCAGTTGCTTTGAATTCTGAGAATAGACAACTTTCACATCCTCAAAACAGGAGAAAATACACATTTTTTAGGTAAATCCATTTAAGGGAAATTAGAGAAAAGTTTTTCACAATAGAGTATAATAATGCAGAATCTGTAACCCTTTCATTTCATGGGGGAGCAAGCAAGGTATTTGTCCATAGACTTCTCCAGGTGTCGATGTTTCGCAGGCTAAGTAAAGAATTTGATACGTCAATAATTTGACAATGATTTCCCCCCGGTGTGGTATCATACATACAGATCTTTTCGCCAAGAGTGAAGTTATAAGATTGTCATAGAGATATATGTACTAGACACACACAAACAACTATATTATTATGATTGCCACACAAAACCGACTGACTATCTTTATATTCGAGTACCTCCAGCTTACCAAAAACCAAGTACTTTTCTCTCTTTGCTGTTTTGAAATCAAAGGGAAACATAAGTAATAGGCAGATGGAAAAAGAGCATTTTCCTTGAGATTTAGCGAGAAATGGCCATCATCATGTTATGGATGGATAGTGGTAGGTACGCACACAGTTTTACTGGTAGCAACAGTATTCATGAAAGTAAATAAACTACATGTTTTATAAAGCACGAGAATCTCTCTATCTCGAATCCAAAACTTCTTGAGCACCACACCCAAAAATGACTCTATTTTCCACCCTAATCTTATTGGCTCTGCTGAGAAAACGAGAAGTAATTTTTTCGTTTTTTTTTTGTCTCCGACTTTACTCCAGACTTTTATAGATATTTGATGCTTTTATAGGTTTATGTATATACGTACATAGTCATACTACAAGTATACATCTCCTTCCCTTTATAACCAACCTACCCTCTATAAATATATATTGTGCCATGTCATTATATATAGAAAAGGCGTATTTGAGCAGCCACATGGTAGTGTGTGAGAGTTCCTATTTTCTCCGAAAATGCTATTAAGACTCAAGTCAATATAAGTACGCAGTTCACAGCTCTCTTTCTCTTTCTGCTCCTTCTCTCATGTCTCACTGTTTCTGAGTGGAATCAGGAATGTGTAACTGGAAAACCTTCTAACGGAGAAGTAATATTGCGCGCTCCTGGTTTTCTCAACAGTTTAGGAGAAAATAAGAAGGTGAAGTGGTAAGTGACTCAACTGGAGTAAAGCACATAGAACTCAGTTATCATCCTCTTTAATGCCGCTGATTCTCTTTCGTCGTTTCCTCTCTCTCCTCCTTTTTTTTACTTCAAAGCTTTCCAGTTTTGTTATATTTTCCCTGTGAAAGCCAGCTCGCAGCCTTTACACCATGTGTGCAATATGTAATGCCATTTTACTCCTGATATCTGAGACATACAAGGAAATGAGTCCAAAGGTTAGGAGGGTATAGGGGTATACGAGCTTGTGCACTAACCATTCAAAGTAAATTCCCACTTTCACTCTTTCTAAATGGAAGAACACAAGCAAGGATTTTTTTAGATGATGATGGTGATGATCATCATCAGAACGATGATGGTAATGTTGATGATGATTATGCGGTGTCTCTCAACTTTTTTTTATATATATATACGTTTCAGGGCTTTTGCTCCTTCGTTCTCGTCTTCGTTTACCAGCGCGATGAGTAAAGGTGATACAGGTCATTTATTCTGAAACCAAAAGTTACTGCTTTGCTACTCCAAGCGGTGCATGAGGCAATGATGTTCGTAATTTGAGAGAGAGAGAGAGAGAAAGTATTCCTTTCAACTGGTTACTGTTGTGTGAGTAAGAAATACACGTCCATTTTGTAACCCATCTCCAAACCTACTGACAGACAATGCATAGATACGCTCCTACCATAATAAATGCAACGAGCAGGAATTGCTCAAGCAGAAAACAAAGTCAGAAAACGGTGATGATGGCAAGGGGAAATGGTGAAAATAAAAAGGAGAGAAAAGAGGAGGAGAAAAGGTAATACACTGTGGAAGAGAAGATGGAGGAAAAAAGAGAGGGGATGAGAAGACTTGAAATCGAATGGAGTGGAAGAAAAAGGGAAAAGGAGAGAGAGAGAGAGAAAAGGATTTGTGCGAGGATTGCAGCTAATCCTGAAAACGCATCTTGATTCCTGCTGGCATTGTTGCTGTTTCATAATGCGATATCCCTATCGCAACAAGAAGACTGTAGTGAAATGTGAGACGTGGTCATTCTCCCCAGTCTTCATGTTCAGTCTAGTACTTTCACTCCAAATCGGACTCGGCTGCATCATTGTTTATGCTTCTGATCAAACACGAAGATTCAACATCAGCCAAGTACATGTAATATATGTGAGTTCTTCCTTGCCGTAGCACTTGGGCAAGAATTTGTAACATCTGCGTGTTCTTCTCCGCATGACATGGTTTGTTCGAGTATAAAAGGTATAATACACTTCTACAACTTTTACGCTCATCTTTCTCCTGTGGAAAGTTGTAGTCGTTGTGTTGCCTCCTTTTGCACATATCAACCAACATGTATAGGTGGCATGTGACGTTAATCCGGCGTTGTTGTATATTTACGTATATGTGCCTAATATTTTGATTCAAGTTCTCTCCGCAGACATAATTTCCTCATCCTCGTATTTTTCTTTCTTTTCACCCTCAGCGATTTCCATCGACATTCTTCGAAGTATATATCTATTGGAAGTTGTCATGTGTGTGTAATATGCACGTATCTGATAAAGAGAACAAGCAGGTTGAGTGCATGTTTTACAACTCTCCGTCTGTCCGTCCCTTCTTCTACTTACAACGAACTTGAATAGCCATAGCTTGCCAGAAGGATGAGGACTCAATCTCGAGCTTTCATTTTTATCCCGTTTCTATCTACGCCCTTCTTTTAATATGGGCAAAAGGGGAAAACTTACTTTTAGTCCCTTGGAGCTTGAAGCGGTGATTTGTACCGAGGATGAGCAGCTATATTCTACTATGCTGGAAAAAAAGATTAGGTTTTTTTTGTCGTGACATTGGTCAGGATGACGTCCTCTTCATTTACAATAAATTTCATTGCTATTCTTTTGATCACAATGTTACTGCGTGGGTGGGTATACCCTAATAGCTCGTCAAGCTAGTCGATCTCCACCTGGTCTTAAAGGAGCAATAATGAATCATATAGCTGCTTAATTTTGAATATAGGTAGCAACATCTTATTAACACAACATATTATTTTAATTACTTTTTGTATAAATGTAAACGCCTTATCCTACACTCATTCGCAATAAGCCATAAGCCAACAGTGGGAATGAGCATGCATATGGGCTCAATTAGTTGAAAATGGTACCTGTTACAGAAATTCTAATTTCTGTAAGGCTAACAACAACACTTACAACACCATTACGAAACAACTTCTGTTCTTTTGAAGTTCCCCTTCGCCAAATCACTGGAATTGAGAAATCATATAGCCAATAGCAATTTATTGTGAATGTCTCATTAAAATTTCCAGTGCAGAATTGTCTAAATTAAATTTATTAGGATGAACTATGGACGTATGAGATGCATACGATTGATTTATGTAAATTAGTATACTAGTTTAAAATGCGTTGTCGGATTTCTTTGCAAAACTTTTAATTTGGCTTCTCCCACAAGGATGACAATTTATTTGCTATGAATCTCGTGATATGGGAAAATGGCATTTTACAGTTTCTTTCTTGACTTGGGTGTTAAATGGGTGATCATAGTAAGCCGTCAGTTTCCGTCGTAAAGTTGATCGTATTTCATGATTACATGTAACAAAGTCACATTTGCTCACATTTCATTTCTAGGCGTGTGCACGTTGCACGACACGATTCGAGCAGGGGTTACCAAAGGCAAAACGACGGCTCAAGAAGGGAAAATGGTGAAATCAAAAAAGTATACTTTTTTGTCATAATAAATACATGTCAATATACAATTTGAGGCTAAAGCGCAACAGACTTGATGGTGATGGTGATGAAAGCATCTGCTCCATTGAGTAGGTATAAGTAATAAGTAGTAATGGTCGGAGAGAGCATCACTTGAGCCATCAACAACTTTTCCTGTGAAAGCAACCTTGTTAATTGAATGCGTGTGGGATGGATTTTTTTGGTAAAAGAGGGGAAAAAGAAGAGCTTTTGCCGAAAGATGATTCTCTGATGTTGATGGAGGAGTGTGTAAAAACGATAGGAAAAAGTGGTACTTATTTATTGAGAGAGGAGCGAACAAGATGAGAGATGAAGAGCATCAGAGGAAGAACCGCTGCTGTCGCCAGGTAATTTCCGTAATGAAAGACTTTTTATGGGTTTTGATCCGTCTCTCTCCCTCTCCTATCTCGCACTCTTGAACGTTGCATGATGAACGAATGAAATATTTCACTTAATTAGATGAAATTAAAAGCCAAAAGAACTATGGTCATCCACACTCACTTTTCACTCATTTTTATTATATGATTCCTTCCATTGACCTTTCGCCAGTTGTGCCGACGCGTATAATAACTATACAGCTTGAGGGCAATGGAGAACTATATATTAGCTCCGAGGAATATTACAGAATTATTGCTGGTTGATTTTATATGTGCGACTCGGAGACTATTGACTATTGCTTGTTTCACTCAATATTTTCGTATGAAGAGTCCGTTACTGATGTTGTGACTGAATAAAAGTTACATTTGTCGTGTTCACTCTGAGCTTTCCCAACATCGCTTTAGGTTTCATTGCATTTGAGTTGAGATCTACGAATGTTGACTGCTTCCATATTCATTCCCTCGACGTGATCAATTAGCTGAAATTACATAAAATATAAAGATCATCATGTATTATTGCCATTGCATGTTTTGTGCTCTTCCGGGAATATTCTATTTTTCCACCTTCCATTTCTAGTATAATATTCCAGCAAAAAAATCGTTATGCGTTCGCACATAAAATGTGCCTGAAAAGAGAAATAATTTAAGCACGGAAACTTTTATAAAAATTAAATTTTAATCTCGGATTTGTAAATATTTTCACACTTTTCTCCATAACTGCACTTTCGAATTGGGGTAATACAGACTTACAAATCCTCACCTTTGCAAAAGGTTACTCTACAATGTTCGAGCCAGCATTATACGAAAGCGAAACAAAAACTGATTTGTCATAGGAAATAGGAAGCGAAGTGGTTGATGCTCCAGCTCCACATGTCTGCAATTCACTCGACCCCACAAAAGTTGCTTAATACAAGCATTTTCTTCGTTCCATGTTCCATCCACGTTGGACGAATTTAGGGATGTAGCCAAAGTCAGCAACTATGAACAAAGAGAACGAGAAAAAGGCAGCATCTGCTGCGTTCTTTTAGCAAGATAGAGATAGACGCGAAAGGAAGGATATCAAGAGGGATATCAATCACAATTTATATCTATCGCTATTGGGAATTTTAACGGGCACTCTAGACCTCTGAAAATCTCCTCGCTCACTTTTTTATTAATTTATCGCTCTATTGAGGCCACGATTAACTTGTGGTGATGGTGACGCCCTCTCCGTACTTCATTGTCTGTCTCCTCCATGAATTCCCTGGAGTTATTTTAAAAACGAATTTTTTTTATTTATAATGATCAGAGAGAGATTGTGGGGGTTTTCCTTTTATATATATACAGCCTTATCCATACTTCCATATTATTGCATTTTCTTCCGACATAAATCCAGCTATCCAGAGCTGCATTTAGCAAATGTAAAGTGCACAAGGCACACAAAGGTTTTTTAAATAGGAAATGGAGGCCATTTATGTAATAATGAACTTATTTAGGGTTTCTTCGGTTTCTTCCGCAAATTATGGTATTGTAATTGTGAAGTTGTGCTCCAGCCACAACTGACAAATGCCCATAAACACAAAATCTCATCATTGTAAGACTTCGCTGTCGCATGCTGCTTCTGAGGGGATAGCTGTGACGAGTTCTCTTGCTTCCTACAGCCAGCATGCAGCAGAGAGGCTGAACAGAACGTGGACGTCAATATTTTTGTGTAATTCTTAGTCTGTGTATTCGGAGCTTACAAAATTAGACATAATTAAACCAGAATTTGGGCTATCACAAAAAATTTTTTTGGAGGGAATTAGTTGAGGTGAGTTGAGAATTAGAATGGAGGTGAATGTGCCTGTGCCTGAGGCACAAATATTCGTTGAAATCGATCAAGACGGGGAGGTAAGATACACCCAAGGCGACACTGAAACAACGGAAGGAGAAGGAGGACAAGCCGAAGGAGGCTCCGAGGACCCCAAGACTGATAAGGAGAAGGAGGCGGCATTGGTAGCTAACCGTGTAGTTCATGTGATTCCCGTGGAGAAGGCTAATGGGTGCATAGAGTACATGGTGATCCGCCTTCTTATGGGTGAAAATGGGGAGTCGGAAATGCACCTTGATAGGGTGGAGGCAGTAGGTAATTGTCAAGACGAATGTCTAATTTTGTTGTATTTGGTCGGCGGAGTACATTAATGTAGTTGATGTCGTCCGGATTAAAAAAGTATATTTTTAATGACTTATGTTAAATACTAACTAGATCCAAAGCCGGGAGCGAACATGCCACTGAATCCTTTCGAGGTCGAGGGAATGTTCTTGGATCGAGATGTTCAGGATGCTAGAGAAATCGTAGCGGCTTTTTTACCAAAAAAACAACCCGAGGAGAATCCAGTAAGTGCAAAAAACTATGTTGAAATGAGTTTAAACAAATATAAAATGAACCATGTTATTGATTTGTGATTTTGATGTCGGGAATAAGTTACGATACCTCTGACTTCCGAGGGAACGACAACTCTGGAAGTTACCTCGTCTTAACTTCGGAAGTTGATCATTTTATCTTGTATATTTCCCTTAAATAGAAGACAGAAAATCCAAAGAAGGAGAACGCTCCAGCAGACGGAGAAGGCTCACGAGAGAAAGGAGGAGGAGGAGGCTCACGGATGGACGCTTAGATGTAGAGTAAACTTGTTTGTAGAAATTGTCTCGCGTGTTCAATTCTGACGTAGTAAAGGAATATGTTTACTTGGAACTCTACGTCGATTTGCAAACACAACGTTGTCAAGAATTATCATTTTGTATATAATCATCCCTTCCTCGAACTACTGGAACATTGATAAACAAATTGGTTGAAGTAGCGGAGTTCCCATTCACCACAATGCACAATGCTTCAGTATTAGAGTCCAAAAAGTAGCTAAATGGGATCTTTGCAAGGGACTTTTCTTTTTTTGTGCATGATTTCATTTAACTTGGAAGGAATAGGAAAGATAAAAATCCCATAAGCTAATGCATCTTATCAAGTTAGATTTGTATATGACTGTTTCTACATCCAGCTACCAGTCTGCATTCTTTTCTCACTTACGTTACAACTGGGTACTAAGATTAAGATTCTTTGGAGGATTTGGAGTCGTCGTAAATTTAATGGCTAATGTGATACACACCACCATCATATCATTTTAAGAATTTAAGCCCTATCTTCACAGCATGCACTTCTTCCCATTCTTCATTATACGATACAACTTTTCTTAGGTCCCGTCCGTATGAAATTGTGCTTACGCCTGTAACACTATATTACCATGCTTCACTTTTTTGCATTTGCATAGCTTTTACAGTTTTACATAGGAATAGGAGGATTCGTTCTTGAGAGCAGTGTCCATTCGGTTGTCGGTTAGATATCAACAAGGCAAAGTAGTGGAAAGGAATTAATTAATATTTGTCAAAACAAGGTAATATAACGAGTAACATACAACTAAACACCCAATTTAAGATCGTGCATATCTTTAAAATTGAATATAAGGTTAATATTTTATTTTTTATTTTCATAGGAATGTAGTCAAAAGCTACTTTTCAAAGAGAAGTTGTTGTTGAAATTGCTGAGGAGAAATATGCCAGGGACTCGGGTTGCAGCAGGAGACTACGGTTACGGTAAGCAAGTACCTCGGTTTCCTAAGAAAGTGAACACGGTAGAAATGAAGCTCGAAGATACAAAGGTAGAGGGCTTCAAGTGGTCGGAGTACCTTAAGGCTACGGATGGACTGCCCGCTCCAGCGCACTGCTTTAAGCAGCACAGTATCCCTCCGTCGAATAATTTTTTCATCAACATGAAGTTGGAGGCAATCGATCCAAGGAGCGCAACTTCCAGTTGTATCGCGACCGTGGTTGGGTCCCTTGGCCCCAGAGTTAGACTCAGACTGGATGGGACGGACAACTCGAACGACTTCTGGAGGTTAGTCGACTCGAATCAGATACAGCCGATTGGGACCAGTGACAAGACTGGTCGTTTGCTGCAACCGCCCATTGCGTTTAGACTGGACCACAGTTTCTGGCACATGTTTCTGATAAAAACCCTCGATGGGGCACAGATGGCACCTGAAGATTGTTTTGTCTCGGAACCGGCAACACCAAGGGGTAACTTGTTCAAGGCCGGGATGAAGCTGGAAGCAGTGGACAGGAAAAATCCTCATCTTATCTGTGTCGCAACAATTGGTGAGTCTCGATTGTGCATTGTGCAAGTAGATATTATTTTGAATGAACACCGAATTGTCATACTTTCAATAGGTGCCGTGGATGGGGATAAAATTCGCATAACATTTGATGGGTGGAAAGGCATTTTCGACTACTGGTCCTGGTATAACTCGAGGGACATTTTTCCAGTTGGCTGGTGTGACCGTGCCAATTATCCTCTCCAGCCTCCCGGCAATATGTGTGAGAGCAATACATCTTTGAGTTCTAACACGACAACGTCTCTGACATAACAAATTTGAGACTGAATTTGAATTAAATAATTATTGTAGGTCCCCTGTTGAAAGCGCCGTCGAGTGGTACTCTCTGTGGAAACAAGCGTATAAATGTAGCAGTAATCGAAGATGTCACTGCAGCTTCACCACGGAAACAACCAAAGGAATCTGTAACGGAAACTCCCACCACTAGTACCAGCAGTGTTGTTGGGACTTCTAAACAAGTTTGCAATCAGTTTCCGCAGCAGCAGGGTGGAGCCATTGACCCCAGGGAGTGGGACGTCGAACATGTTATTGCTAGTATTGTCTCAGTCGACGATGAGATGGGAGTATACGCGAACACTTTCCGGCAACATGTGAGTACATAGAATTCTCCGATGTGTCCACACTACACCTGCCGATGATTGCAAATATTCTAAATAATCCTGGAAATGTTTTGTGATTGCAGGAAATCGATGGTAAAGCTATGCTGTTGCTGGATATTAACGTGATGCTCAGGTATATGGGTTTGAAGCTCAACGCCGCACTAAAAATTTTCGATATAATCGGCAAATTCAAATCGAAGCAAATTCTGATCAGGAGCAACTGATTTTAATACAGATTTTCCACTTTCCCTGTTGTAATGCTGTGAAAACTTGAACATAAATAGTTAAATAATTAACTATATACTATTATTAAATCTCGTTTACCATAAAACTTAGACTCTCTAGACTTAAATATACAAACCATAAGTTCCTATGTATATCATTATTATTCTCAAGACTTCATGACTACTAGATGCATTTAATTTGAATAGACAATAAATATGGAATGTTTATTTAATGAAATTTAATGAAATTTGTTGAGTTAATTAAGTTTTTCTGTGGATTTTTGCACTTACCCCTAAAGGGTGTATATTCATGGAGAGCAATCTGATTTTGCTATAGATTTCCTCTTGTGAATTTATTTGACTAATATAAGCGAAGTATGAAAGAATCAAGGTTATCGACACCGACAGCTAGGGACGATGAAAACGTATGCGTTAATTGAACTGTATGAACGCATATGAGAAAATGTGAACCTCGATGATAATGATCAGTTATGGAAGGTGTAATGAAATGATAAACTTGATATGCCACAAGTATTGAATTGCGCAATTGCTAAGTTTATTGATTTTACTACATATTTTACTCCTGTTCTACACTTGAAGTCTTCTCATTTCTGAGGATTTTGTTTTATAGGTTGACGCCTGATGATGTGTCGTTTAACGTGTCTACTGCGAAGCATTATATTTTGTCAGTTCTGGCTGGCGCATGCATGGACTTTGATACATAATTCATATCCCATATTTGGATACTGAGTTAAAGGATTATTTTTCTATTACTTCGAAAATTTGCGTCATCTCAGTATTTTAGGTTGGTCTTCTTATATTCTTTTACTCAAGGTAGAAGTTATTTTTTTTGTTTCTTCTTCACCTTTTCTCTAGTGGTTGGAGTCGTTTTTTCAGAATTAAGTATTTGCACTAAAGTTAGACAAATCCGGAAATAAAAACTAAAGTCCCCTGAACAGTCTATTTATCATTCATAATATTCTTGTAGTTAAAACCATACGAATATATATTTTATAACGATACAGAATATACAATTCAATGCAAAAATTCACGTACATATATACGTAATTAGTTTCACACATTAAGGCGAACGTCCAACAATCATTTTATTATTGTCCCTAAATGATTGATCCAAAAGTAGGAATCCTGTACATTATAGTAATAGTGCTTCTAAAATTTTACTTAAGCTATCTCAAAAGCAACAGCTAGCCATGATGTTTTCCTCCAATGCTGCTTTCATCATCACTCTAGCGAGTTGAACTGCTAGATTTGAAATAATCTAATGAAATCACTTGTGTACGGGATTATTATTTATTTTACAACGAAACTATATCATCTTAAAAGCAATCCGTATATAGCAAAAATTGTTAGTTACCTAACACAATCCTTTAACGATATGTGTTGTATGACAAAGAAGTGCGTTACTTTGTAAAAGAAATTTAGCATGCATGACGAGTAAATATATGCGACGGACAATTCCTAATTACATATTCGATAAGCTTCAATAAACCTATGAAAAATCTTTTGTTCTACCAAATATTCCGAAGTTGATAAGGAAAGCGAAGCAGGTAGACAACTAATATTGGCTAATTTATACTTAAACACTGAATTTTTTTAAAAGTGTGCATGCATCAAATAATGCCTGATCACATTGATCAGTGACATTCTTGCACTGTAAGTTGCACAGTTTCTGGCAAAGTCATTCCATGCAATATTGCAAATTTAATCATGGATGTGAGTTGCAAGCTGGAAGCACCAGATTCTGTTTTTTTGAAGTGTTTTAATATATATTTTGTTCGAACTTGCTATTTTTTTCTTACTTTGTATTTTTCTTAATACATTACTTGCATTTCGAATCAGCCGTAAGATATTTAATTATTGTGTCAAGTTATTGTACTTTTACGTTTCGAGTAGCAGTCGATTTCACCCGATTTCTCATATTATGTGCATACACATCCAGAACTTCAGAACTCAAATGCTTCAATTTGCATAATAGTATACTTTTCAGATGTAGAATTTTCTACTCAACGTCTCATGATAGTTTTTCTGCCTCCAAGACACAACTGTAGATCCACTACAGCACGATACGATTATTACGATTTCGGATTCACATCTATTTACAACTGCAAACCATCCTTGTAACATTTCAATCAGACTATATTGAACTTTTCAGAAAATTGCAATTCCCGTAGACGCATAAAAAGTGTGAAACTATTTAATAAAGAAATTTTTTTTAAATCAGAATTTTCAGTGGTGAAATAGGGAAATACTCGTAATGCTTTGTGATTTCTGTGATGCCTCTCAAAGTTTGCCGTTTTAAAGAGTTACATTTTATCAAATATGGGTATGTTAAAGTACCATATAATAATAATAGACGAACTAATCGAGTGGCAATGGATGACTGTGAATAAATTTGATTTCATAAACTACGGTTTTTATCAACTTAAATAAACACATATTTCATCTTTACACAATTGTTTGGAAAACCATGCACTACATGTACGCATTTTAATTATGTATCATGCACTTTGAAGAACAAATATATACTATAACAACAATGTAGACATTAAATCGAGAGAAAACAAGCCCCATTTGTAGTAACCTTTGATAAACTAACTATCATATAATTAATTAACAAACGTAGATATAAAATATGTAAATACGAATTAAAAATATGTATTATACGTATGTACTCAGCTCGTAGTCGTCGAGACTTTCTGATGCGCACAAAAGCTCTAAAAATGTCAACCAATGAAAACTGTTTTGCGGAAGCCATTCGATTGATCCACTTGACTGAAGAACATTTTTTATTACTTAAATCGTTACAACAACGGAAAAAAACAGGGGAAACGCTAATAATTTTCATTGGCTGCCAGTTCAATTTTCGCAAGCGCAGAAAAGCTTGACGTTGCATGCCAGTACGTTAAAAATACTTAAATACATCCTATTTTTCACCAGATTTTAAGCTCTAAGATAACCGGTATAACTTTTAAAAGCACAATGGCACTTCTCTTTTGCCCTGAACAAAGACAACAAATTTAAAAGATAAAAATTATTTGGTTTGCGTCTCAAATCCAAACGATTTCAACGCTAGACCTATTATGTTTGTGTGCTACTGACTTACGGAACGTACAAGTCAACAAATATCCTTATTTTCACATTTCCAACAGTATTTGATGATTTGGTGGAAATTTATAATTGGAGCAACGCAAGAATGTTTATCAACGTAAACCTTTAACTTTCCATAGTAATATTAATTTTCTTTTAAAACTTGGATTATGCAACAAAATAGTTCAGCATTATAAATATGGAAACAAGACACTGGTACGGGGAAACAGAAGATATTTGTTCTTTGAGCCCATGGACCTCTACCATTAAGTTTACATTTTGTATAAAAATATTATATTTACTCTGATATCAAAAGAGCGCTTTTTTGCATTCCTTCTAAGACCGACTAATAGCTCTAATAACTGTCAAATGTGAAAGGAAGTGGAGGTCAGATGAAACAACTCGACAACAAATAATGTTCTCTCTGGAAAAATTATTGTATCATGCTTGGATTCCTCTGGGGTGCAACTTTTTCTTCATAGAACAAAATGGACGATAGTACAAGAGTGAAAGCAGTGAAGAAAAGGAACTCGCTTATTTAAATGTCCTTCTGCACATTAAAAAGAAAAAAAATCTACATGTATGTTTGAAACTGGTTTGATTTGATATTTGACTCATTCTACCGTGGTGATGTGATATTTGATCTCTAAAACCTATCCAACGCAAGGGTACGCTAAACATAGAACACCGAGTATAACAATGAACATCAACTGTGTGCATGTACTTTGACATTTTTTCCTATATTTAGAGTAGGTCTAGTAAGTAACTTACTTGTATTCATTCTACTTAAACGCCTACATTAAACAAGTTACATGAATCGTTTGATACCGAAAATAGTGGTACTTTTTTGTCGGAGACTTCTAATTTGAATTTTCATTAGACCTTCTGGGGTTGTCCTGGAGTTAGAACAACCAGTAACTTCTGAAGAAGTCGTGTGCACCAACCTGAAAATTAGTACAAAATTAACACTTTAAAATGATTACTAACATAATTGTATAATTCAATCATTTGTTGCAAATAAAAGGATAAATAACATAAATGAAATTGTGCACTTTGGAACTTCTACATACTTCTTACGATGGGCGCAAAACAACAAGGAGTTTTTGGATAAGTTTCGTTTGTGCCTCTGTAAATGAAGGATAACAGGTGAAAACATAATAAAACGTTAAATATGGGATAAATAAAATCTCAATGAGCAAATAAAATTCGAATGTTAAAACTTCTCGAGATAAAATATAATTAGCAGTAATTAAGAACGCTTATTAGCGGCGTAACTAAATGCAAGCGCTACTAAGCACAATAAGGACACTCTTATTGTTAGACGGAGATCAGGTCACGTTGAGACAGATCATCACGATGTTCCAGACGACGTGGTACTTGAGTCGGGCGATGGCAAGCGAGCATATCGCGTAGATTTGAGAGGTGTAAATCTCTCCTTCACAGCATTACTTAAGTTAGGTCCTGGTATTAAGCGGTGTTGGTTAGGCGTTATCTAAGCGTGAGCAATGTAAGGTCAGTAGCTTCGTAATGGAAATGCAGAGACGCACAGTGTATTATTAATGTTGGAATAAAAAATAACCGTTAAAAAGTTCCCAGGTACGGTTGCACGTAAGTGAGTAAACTCAGTCGGCCTTGGGGATACTGTGCAATTTGGTCCGGCGAAGTTGGGTGTTAACTGAATTTCCGTTAGAGACTCACACGATGGTGAGTTAAAGCATGGTTGTCGCATCGGCGCAATTGGCCGTCTACCTCTTTTCACACTACTTAAAACTATGAGGTTGTTATTAATCTTATTTCTATCCAAGCTATACCACGCTTTTGGATATTCGACTAAAAGCATATACTGTAAAAGCTGGGTTGCGGTTTCTACAAAATAAAATACATTTTAAAAGCTGAAAATGATGTCATTAGTGGAGTAAGCATATATTAGATTAATTAGAGACTTTTTAAAAAGCGAGATTGTTAGGATTATAGCAAATCATGTGTGAGATGACCTTACCTGTAATACTCCTCACAAACTTTGGTTTGTTTTTCCACGCGATGAATACTAAGTAGACAGGAACTGCAGTTAAAATCACAAGAAGCCCAATCCCTAAGAAATATAACAAATGTTATTTGTGCTCATAGTTAACACATATTTTTAGGTTCGATTCTGATTCATATTTCTTTTTGGTATGGCAAACCTGTAGTGACTGGGTCTGCAAACATAGGTACTATGGTAATGATAATAGTTCCAATGATGTAAATGATAGGATAAAACATATTGACTTTGATGGGCCTTGCAAGGTCGGGTTGTTTCCACCGGAGGATTGGTATGCACAATACTGCTACTCCTATGCTCAGCTAAATAATTTCAATAAAATGACGACTCTTTGATTTTTTATCATTGCCAGAATAAACTTTAAAAAATTACTTAAATTCTGACTTACCCAAGTAGCGAATCCTACGTAATTGATCAAGTCACCAATGTTGGGAGATGCAAGGTAGACAAGAGATAGCAGAGCCTGACAAAATGAACACAATAATATGTGAATTATTAATTATCAATTATCACTATCCACGTTATCGTTGCTGTTGGAGATGGTTTGATTTCAAGCTCACCACAAAGAGGACTGCAGGAACAGGAGTGTGCTTCTCTGTTTGAATCATCGTCAGAACTTCAGGCATCTGTCCTTCCATAGCACCAGCGTAAAATAATCTATGAAGAAGGAACAAAAAACTCAATAACTACAGAAATAGTAAACTCCAAACGACATTAAATCTTGCGGAGTTGGGAAGACATTTTGAATTGTACATTGTACTGGCAAGGAGTCGCCAGTGAGCTTCTCACTCACAGTTTAACTGGCTGAGAAGCTCACCAACGACTGAAAGTTAAATGTTTGCTGTCCATAGTTTTATTCCCTGCACGCTTCTAACTTAACGCAGGTTGTTTTACAAGATGTCTACATATTCGAGATACAATCACGAGCCGAAGAGCGTGACTCACCGACTTATTTCAATTTGAAAATTCTTTTCATCACTTTACGAATACGTGGGGACAATATAGGAGCGTGAAACTCAGAAGCTTTATCTATTGCTATGCTCTTTACCTCGATGAAGTGAGAAGAATTCCATTGACACCACCAAAAGTAGATGCTGCAACAAAGACAGGGACTATCCAAGACATGTACCCGTAGAGTCGATTTGCAAATGTCTGAGATAAATAAGAAAAGGTCGTTAGAGTTATATCTGGTTTTGGGACCGTCGAAATTTCGTACAGGTTTTAAAATGT
>JAQFZW010002038.1:0-20405 GCA_034687055.1 Heteromurus nitidus
AACTACTCACGCTTTCTGTCACCGTGTCTTCTGTCAAAATACTCTTTGCAGCAGCGGCTGCATATGCATAGCACAAGAATGTGTGTAAAAAACCTCTAGGTTATATCTAACAGTTGGCAAATATATAGAAACCTCAAGGCTAGAGACCGTTATAGTAGCAAAAGCATGTGCATTTTTGTTCGAGTTTTACAAGAAATTTTTTTTTACGATTAGGTCTACGGCTTTTCGAGGGGACGGATATCGTGAGAAAACTGAGAGTGTTCTGAATGAACTGAACCATGTTACGGTGAATGAGTATAAAGTAAACACATATGAACAAACGCCGTGTGGCTTGTGAGTGAGAAGATGAAAGGATATATGGTTTATAGAGTGATACCATTTAATATAATAATGGCGAGAGCCTTTAAGATATAAACTACAGAGAACAAATATATTGGGACGGAGAGTCTTAAACTCTTAAAAAGTTATCGCTTTGACTTCCTTCCCAAACTCATTTTCCCTTTCAATGATATCAACCCAAAAGGCCAATCATCGGCGCGTCATTACTATCACCTCGCATCCATTCCTTTTCCATTTACGAAAAAAAGTAAAAGTCGTTAAATGCTTTTTTCTCTCATACGATGTATGCATGCGTGCATCTCTTGACAAGAAAATCCAACCACCTGCACCTGTAGAGGAGCTCTATCTATTTATCCGTGACTGGCATTGTGTTTCAAGGCACTTTGCAAGTTAAATGTGTGTGATTTTCCCAACTGATTTCCTCGATATATCCAAAAGGCAATACCTCAATTCTCTCTCTGTTTTTAGATTATAGATCCTTCGGTGTCATAGATTGTGTGTCAGCAGCAGCAAGTAATCTGCTCATCATCATCATCATCATATGTATAACCGTTGCAAAAACCCAGAGACGGACATTTCCCTTTTAAGGACGAAATGCTTGAGCGGACATATGACTTTTTCCATTCAAATTGTACATGCGTCAAAAAATTCCTACAGTGCATACATTTTTCTCCGAATTAATTATATTCACACATAAGGACATTCAAATATATTTTGTTCAAGTACAAAATGGGAAGAGCAAGAAGTTTAACCCATTCTCTCTTGAATGAGCACGCGCATTCGCAGATTTTCTCCTTCTCTTTTTTAGTCTTTGTTCACCGGTCGTAATACCGTCGTCAATCCTGTCGAAATAATATTAATAAATATAGTTGTTACCCCTCGCCTACCGTATTCCCATTGTCTAAAAAACTCTTGCTACTAGACTCTACCTGAGCACTTTTTATTACTTGGTCATTGTATTAGCTTGTACGAGGAAATCTACTCAATTTTCAAAATCATCTATGAGACAAAAACATGCATTCATTACACACACTAATCCTAAACTAAAATCCCAGTTGGTGAAATGCAAAATTGTAAGATGAGAATGTGTGCGGTGGAGACATGCATATATACCAAAAAATCAGATAAGGATACGTCATGCCTGACTGAATGAATGAGTCCACTTTAAATGTTTTCTTCTGTGGGCCCTTTTGAGTTGAAGAGAAAGAGCAATTTCATCCTGCATCAAGTTGATGATGATGATGATGGCCAACACTTTAAAATTGTAAATGACAAGCGCATTGTTTTTCATGTATTGCTTTACAACTGCTCCTTTCATGGTTGGGCTTCGTAAAATAAGACAAAGCCTTAGAGACCTCAGAAGAAACCCAATTCTCTTAAATGTCTCCCATCTAGTGAGAAGTAATTAATATTTCAGCACGTTTATAAGTTACCAAGAAGGAAACAATGTACCTTCTTTACATTTCTTCGATTCTTGGTCAAGAGTTCACTTTCAGGGAATTGTTTTCCCCATATATCATCTTCAATATATTATTGTAATGCCTTTTCGGCCCGTTTGATATTATGGAGTTTAAATTATATCTTATCAGGTCGTGGAAACGTTTTAAAATGAGAGCCTTTACTGATTTGGTGTAATTGACAATTACACTGCACATGCAATTATAAATCTACGGCTTATTTGGGGTTGGGCGTACAACGGGTTTTAATTTTCAATTTAAAATCTAGTTTGCACTTGTAACTGCATTTAATTTTTCAATTATAAAAGTTCTGAATGGCCGACAATACATCATACATCGCGAAAATATTCGAGTAATTCATTTCTTGTTTTAGTTTGAGCGTGAATAACTGTACAAAGCATAACATTTGTATATCCAAAAATTGTCCTGAAATTCCTTGAAAAAAATGATTTCTTCGCAGCCCATGTATGTATATAATTTAGGACTGGGCAAACTGGAGGAAACGTTCCAAGGTCCCCAAATGTGGAATCCAGTACAGAATTGCTCACCCTGTCACACATTGTCATGTTTGCTGCAATGCCAGTGATAAGTGAATGGCTTAATGAAAAGCCGGTCGCAGCATCCGAATGAGCTCCAGACAACATTCTAGGTGACATTTTTAATATCGTCGGCACTAAATAGTTCATCAATCAATTATGTGACGTTTATTGTTTACGTGAAACGTTTCCAATGTACGAATGTTTGATGTAGATGAAGAGCCTTGTTCTGGAAGCCTGCAAGGTTGGATCTGGTCGGAGTTCCGGAGAGAATTTCGAGAAGCTTGAATTCAAATCTTGATATCAAGGATATATAGTATATCAGCTTCAACCCTACGTAGTATTTAAAATGTAAATAAGTGGCTAATATTTCTTTATTTTTGTGACCCGCGTCAGACGTGTACTTGAAGCAGCAGCATCAAGTCATAAGTACGATCAATTGTGTAACAGAGCAATTAAAAACCGTCAGCTGATCAAATTCGCAGTGACATCCTCCAAACCAAGGTATACATTAGTTTCACTTTTAGCCATTTTTCCCAATCACTTTCAGCCACAGCTTCAGAGAAACTAAAATTGACGACTTTTAGCTTGAATTTTTCCTTTCCAGGATTCTCTTGTGTCTTGAGAAGGTTTTAGAATCACAGAGTGCATTCCCTTGGCACTCGTATTGCTACATTTCCAAATTTAGCCAGTGGATTTTGAGCCACTCTCTTTCAGCCTTGTCCTTTCCAAGGCCTTTAATTTTTTAGCGTGATTACGCTTTTATCCATATTAGCCATTTTCCAAATGAAGGCAAGTCAGCACACAACTTGCCCTCGTCCATGAAACTAATCATTTTACAACGAAACCAGTCTCCGCAAAAAATTCTCTCCGGTCTTCATTTAGATCCAAATCTTGCAGACTTCTTCCAAGAGTTTTCTCTCCACCTTGAGATGAGTACAAGATAATAGAACAATATCAGCATTATGCAGCAAAGCAGTTAAGCATATATATGTTTTGTTAAAGTGCAGCTAACTTGAGAAAAAAGGAAGGGTTTCCAGTACTTACCTCATGGATGATTTTACAACCTTTAACTGGACCAATTTGTGAAAATAAGACGACGAGGAATTCCTCAGTCATTTGGGCATCTAAGTTGCCGACATATAGCGTTCTCGGCTGTGTCTCATCGCCGATTTGAATCGCATCCGGGATCTAATCATGTTCGAAGGTAAACAAAAAAAAAGTCCGCATTAAACCATAAAGATCGTGCATACCTGTCATTTTTTGTGCTGTTCAACACAGAAAATGCCGGGATGTAAATATTTTGGTTTTTTCTGCAGGTTCTTAGGTAAATAGCTGAAAACCTTAATGAAATGAGGTATTGTCACGAATGCGAGTGACATGAGAGTATGATCAAAGTGACCTGACCTGGGGTCACACTTACCGAGTTATCGCTGTCCATGTCAAAGCCTATGTCAAAGCAGGGGTATAATTGCTAAGGCACTTGATACGGGCAGCCGGGAAACCTACAACAGTTGACTTTTCACACTAGACATTGGTTCGCTCATTCTCAGGCGTGTGTGATTTACAGTCTGCGGTCTCTATTCTTTCCCCATGACCACATGAGCTCCATGGCGCCAGCCTACCCAGGCTTTGATTTACCCATAGTCCCCAAGTGTGAAACAATAATATTATGTCATTTCTGCTGGAGCTGGAGGTTTTTTACTAAGGATTCTCCATTCATTTCCATTGGTGTCTTGAGGCTTTTGCCATTTAAATGTGGAATTTAGTTTTTCGGTTAAATTGGGAGTTTTTACTATTTGTGTTTTGAAACTGAGATTAGCCATTGTGACCTTTATGGTGAGTAGATGGGCGAAAGTTTTCGACTAGGTTGTGCTGCAATAATTGATTACTGTGGGACGAGTGAAATTTTCAGCACGGTTAGTAAATGATTATGACGTCGCTGGTGCTCAGGGAGGTATGTATTCTGGTTCAGTGTTCTTATTTTTTATCGAAATATATTTTATATTTAACTTAACAACTCTTATTAATTTGCGGCTCAATGAATTGTCACAGGCCTCCCAAAAATGGAAGCACTTCAATCCCACCGATCACTATAGTGCGAGTGCGGTAGACAAAAGTATGGAAAGTTACACCAGACCTCCCGAACCGATCCCTGTGCCCTGTGAAAACAGGTAACTTCAACAGCCAACAGCGGAGCAGCGCAAAAATGAACCCTGACGAAAATTTACAGGGCTTCGAATTCAGGAGTGATTGTGGAGACCGTAATCAGTGACAAAGGTGTTGGATCTTCTGTCTCAAAAGATGAAAGAAGCAGTGAATGCCGCGTGAGTAGTTTATCTCATAGATTTAACCAACTATAGTTAAAATTAGTCCTTGAACCCACAATCCACAATCAGTATTCTTATTTCATTTCGTTGGGAATATATTTCATTTCATGCGTATTGTATTGAATTCCTTTTATAGACTTCGTTGTTTGGTTCGATGTTTAGTGAAGATGAACTAGATTTTGGATATTCGATAAATTAAAGATAATAAGTAGAGTTTAATACCATCCAGTGTATTTTCAGTTTCAGCCTTAGTCAGTTCAGCTAAAAACTTGTTTATTGTCATGTACTTTTATACATGTAATGAACAATAATAACAATTATTTGTGTGGCATATCTAAACATTATTGATTATAGTATTATAATATATTTTTGTGTACTTATTTTTAAACTCATGTTTTGTATTTAATTTTAGGTAAGATTTTAGGACTCCGAAAACGACTTCACAAAATCTGGATCAAAAATGACTCCGCCTGCTGAATTCTCCGGACTATCGGCTGGTGTAATAATTTCCTCCAGAGGTCGAACTCCTTCCAGCTCGAAATACTCCTGTTTAAATTGGTACAAAAAAATCACGTGTATATTTTGACAAACTTTTATATGTATCATGAATTATGTTTAGATAAACGAGTCTAATAAAACAAGTACAGTTACAAACGTACTTTTCCGGAAGCAATGGACAATATTCGTCCAATATCTTCAACGAGATCTGAAAATGTAGGTCTACCTTCAGGCTTCTCAATCCAACAGTCTCTCATAATTAAGTATCTAAAAAAATCGCAGTCAAAACTTAGCAGTATACTCATAATATGATTGACCAATATAACATAGTTAAAACATGACTTACAGTTCTGTAGGACAGTTTGGCGGTTGGCTCATTCGGCGACCCGCTTTTAAAAATTCCAACAGTTTTGTTACATCAGGCATGGACGGATAAGGGGTTCCCCCAAGGGTAACGATTTCCCAAAGGAGTATTCCATAAGACCACCTGAAACATTTGCATAAGCGTTGCTCATAACCGTTCAGTTATATACGGCGTGTTGTATAACAAGCTTTTACAAAGAATGATTAGAACACGTACACATCAGAGTTACTGGTATAAATTCTGTAAAACAACGTTTCTGGTGCCATCCATTTCACCGGCACTCGCCCATCACTTTTCTTCCTGTAGTAGTCATTCGATGCAAACCTGGTCATACCGAAGTCTGCAATCTTGACTATTTTGTGAGATGAGACTAGTACATTCCTTGCAGCTAAATCGCGATGAACGTACTGAAAATTGCGAATATATTTCAGTTAAACATTCGTTACTGATTCCCATAATTGCTCAACTATTTTCCTCGTTCACTGTTACCTTTCTCTGGGCAAGATACTCCATCCCGCGCGCAACCTGATATGCAAAGGACATCAAATCTGTGAAGGATACAGTATCATCTTCCTCGAGCACGCTTGATGTTATCACTGGGTCAAACGAAATAATGTGATGACCATTATTTGTCGGAAGTTTGTTTGGTGTTTCGTAGAGGAAGTGGTGTCGGTTGTTTCTCAAATAATCTCGCAGGTTCCCATTTTCAGCGAATTCCATGATCACCAAGAGCTCGCCTCCTTTCGTGCAACATCCTAACAGGTTAATGATGTTCACATGCTTTCCAAGTACTTTCATCGTCTCCATTTCGGACATTAAGTCGATGAGTTCGGCCTCCGTGTGTGTTTCTGTATCGGAAATACCAACGTTATGTTAAAAACTATAAACATGAATAAAGTGAGTGGTTATGAAAATGCAAAACAAATTTACTTTTCAATGCTTTCACTGCTACAGTCGATATAATTCCCTTTTCAATGATTCCATCCGCCGTTCCCAACTTCACCTCTCCGAAAGCGCCTTCTCCTAAGTATGTTCCGAGCTGCAATTTCTCTCTGGGGAATTCCCAACTGGAATCTATTGGCAGTTCATATTCTTGTCCTGGTTTGTTGACTGAAGGCATATTTTTGATGTTGATTTGTGGCATTAACTGCTGGCCAAATAGAATTATATATTTAAGCATCATATATCCTTAACAAATTTTCAAGGTTTGTGGCTTTCTTAATTTCTCCTCACCACGTTCCCTTCTTGATTGTCATCAATCGGGATTTTCTCCACCGTCACGACTTTGGTGTAACCGAGTTGCATCTTTAATTTATCCGTCTGCCTCCTGGAATAGAATGTTACGAATGTTACAAGTAAATACGAATTGGACACAATATGATGAAAATTGAAATGCTCATACGAACGTAATGAACATATTAAATGAAATGACTTACTTCAAACTAACTCTTCTCAACAAACAGCATAGGATCACCGCTACCGAAACAAAGCCCAAAACGGTCGAACCGAACGCGTACAGAACAGTTGGGCTGGTGTACTTATCGGGTAAGAGCTCAGAAACGTCTACAAGCCGAAATTCATTTGTAAAGTAAAGTGATGCTCTCGACGAATTTCAGCACAATAAACTTTATAGAATTGCATTGAATTACCTTGAACAACGTCCACGTAGATGCGCTTCTCCGACGTGCCAATGGAGTTAACAGCAACACACTTGTACCATCCAGAATCTTCAAAGGTCACATTCTCCAGGATGAGATTGTGATCATTAAAAATCGCAGTGTGGTTTGAGATGCGAGACTAAAAATTCCAGAGTAAATAATACTTGAGATTAGTATTTGTTCATTCATTTTGTATCAAGCAATATATTTCCTCCAAAATATTGTCATCACAAATAATTAAATTTTTAAATAGGATATTAACACCACACTCTCAACGCAAGGATATATTTCACAAGCATAGTTGAAAATTGTATAATGTGCATAATCTCAGCAGTCAGCATCAAAGTTGTAATTTGAAAGTGTTATGCAAAATTGTAAAAAAAATATATCCGATGAAGTTTTAATGGATTTGCGCATGCCATATTCTAGAAAAAACTAGGTGAGCTAAATGATTATTATGTTGCCAATAGATTGTAAGGTAGTTAGTGGGAGCCAATTGATTCTCAGCTTCCAGTAGTAGGCGTGTAGAGAACATGACTCGTTCATGCTCCTCCCACAAGGAAAATGCTCAGCAGCAGAGTCAGCTTCAGTAGCTCAGGCGTTTTAATTTTTATCACAGCACTCAGGTCAGGCAATGTGTCGTTAGTTGGCTCCATTAGAGAAATTAACGTTGATTGTTTACCTGAACATCATACGATTTTGTGGGATCGTCAAAGTCCACTTTCATCCAACTCGAAAAGAACTCTGGAGAACTCAAAATCTTCACATGGAGTTCGAGTCTATTCCCCTCAATTATTGTCACATTGTCAGAAGATTCCGTAAAAATGGGCGGTGTATTTCCAACAACTACAATGTTGAAGTTAAGTAATAAATTCAATACGATTGACAATAAGAATTTTTTTTTCATCGTCGCATGGTTCGGTTGCTTGCTTTTCTACAGCTAATTATATAAGCTTGTGTATATGCCTCCTCCTGTTATGAACGGATTGGCGTCTTTTTCCACCGTTCCCATGCAAATAAAACAAGCCTTGCAGGTACGCTGTGACTGTGACGCGTATGAGCGTCAATGTCCGGGAAAGTTAGAGTAGTTGTTTGTCAGGGTTAAGGTATTTAGTGACTTTGTTAACAGTTTCAAAATTTTCAAATGTAAAGTCATGCATACGTACTTGAGATAACGCTGCGCGCTGCAATTTTGTAAAAAATTATACTCAATTCGCAAAAATGACGGTTTGCGGTGACTGCTAATTTCATTTCATGTTTATATTTAGATCGTAGTGTCTTGTCAGTTGAGCATACAAAAATCCCGTACGATGGTTTATTTGCTTTACCTTAATTTCTTCGTCACTGCCTTCTTCTTCCTTCAAAAACTGGAGGAGAAACATCGAGCCCCTGGTCTCACGAACTACTCCACATTTTAACGAAAGAGTCTGGCCAATTTCCACTGTTTCATTGCTAAAGTCGGTTATTAACGGTGTTGAGGCTACACGCTCTGGAAAATAACGCCATGTGAATTGCTACACATTTTCTTTCACTTTTTGATCAACTATATTCGAATTCGTCTACTTGTTCACAGCAATGAATTATATAAACTGCCCCGTCACCACTACTGACAATGAGAAGGTCAACACAAAAAAGACCAGAACATAGAGATGATCCATATAGCCAAATTTAAAAAATAAATACATTTCAAGTCTAAGAATTTTACAGATCCTTCACCGATTCGGGTTTAGTCACCAATTCCATTGAAATCGAAACACCGTCGACAAGATTTCGTTTACAGCGCCGCCACCAACCATTACCGTACTTTTCAAACAAAGTTAGTTACATGCGCAGGTAATAACGTGCTCATTCAAAGACAAAATCATGCAAATATTAACAATTGATCATGCAATCGAGCATTAATTATATTTAAGATTAATTACTTATTTGTCACAGTAAATATTTCCAGACTAAGCTGACAAGATAAAGAGTGTCAATTTTTGGGAGTTAGGGAAATGATCTAGTTTTGCGCTACAACATGCGTATGGTCCAGCCAAAGCTCACCGTGTGTCATTCAAGTGTGCCAGTTAACATAAAGTATAATATTGCCCTTTTCATGCATAATAGAGTCGATTATTACTTGCTTGCTCAAGCAAATCTTAACGTGAAAGCAATCAAATAAAATGTGGCTTACTTGTAACAACGAAGCTAATGTCATAGGACAAGGTCTCATATCCATTGGAAATAGTGCAGGTGTACTTGGCTGCGTCGTTCGATGAGACCTGATTAATTAACAGGTTGTTCTTCGAGATCTTATGTTGATGCGCAATCGGTTTAAATTCCCTGCCGTCTTTAAACCACTTCACATCGAGATTCGGGGCCCCTTTGTGATTCAAATGTAACAAAAAATTGTACAACCTGAAGAACGCAGTTTGATAGACGCGCAGTAGTAGTGCGCAGTGAAACCAGAACTCATTTAAATGAGAATCAAGTACCTCTCGGATTACAAAGTAGCGTCGCAGCCGTCCCTGCCGCACGAACTAAATAATGGGTCATTCTCTTCTTCTTGTCTTCCAGATCGAAGCACAAATACGGGCTTTCATTGACATCTGTCTGCATGTGTCTGCAGTCGAGTTTCTTATCTTGGGCCTCTTCTTCATCTTCGTAATCGTAAATCTCGTCCTCAGATTCCTCATATTTATGCTGCTGCTGCTGCTTGCGTTTTGACTCCCGTACAACCTTGACTGTCACGTTACGTTGAAGTCGCAAATTGTAATGTTTGTCGTATACCTTACACTCGAATGTACCTTCGTCTTCCCTTCTGTTCAGTTGATGCAACTTTAACCTGTTTTACATATAATCGTTTTTTACTGCATCTAAATAACAATGACCTTTCCCATCAATAATTTCCATTAATACTGATGCATTTTCGTACATTAGTTGAGAGAAAGAGTAGCGTGGTGAGGATTCTGGTTTCATTTCCACCCCATCCTTCCACCATTGTGTGCTATCGGAATCTCGAACTTCTCCTGGGGACAGGCACACAATTTGCAGATCCTTTCCTTTAAAGGCAGTCACCTGGGCATCGTCACTCTCATAAAGATCTGCTCAAATTTAGACAGAGAAACCAAGCGCATAAAGAACCCTCCGATTACGTGAAGACGGGAGATGATGATATTTGCATGACAAAATCTACTTGTAAGAATCGTCTTCTCAAAACTAACTTATCAAGACAACATCAGGAACTGAATTTTATATTTCTTCCAGAAAGTTACTAGAACCGATTTTTGAATTACTACAATGTATGCAATACTTGTTATGCCGTAGACATCGCTTATTTCATTCGAGTATAATAATAATAGAAGAATATAGAAGTAATGCTCTACGTTAACTGAAATAATTCGAGACATTCACATGCTTATGAACTTGACTTGTTGCACTTTACTTTACAAGTGCATTTATCTTACAGGGCAAATCACCTTCATATGCCAGTTTATATACTTTTACGAAGCATTATTTTGTATTCCCAAACTGAAATCAATCTGGCACATTAGGAAAGAGCTGAAAGCAACATTTCAGAGAGTTTTTGGTAGAACAACATATACTATTGATCAACCGCCCAAAAACTTCGGTCAAATTCGAGGGTGTTCTTCGTGAAAATGTGTAAAATCTCTGTGTAAAATGTTTCGTAATGTTCCCTTTATTTCAAGGATTATGTTGGAAACAGTATTTTTTGAAAGGTTCTCGCTTTCTGCTGACACTATCCACATTATACTACTCATATATACACGATGGAACACAATATCATACAAAAGTACTCCACTTTACAAATCAATCCTCCCAGCAGAATATTGCTTTCTTTCATAACATCGCACTGTTTTCAGGTCTGTAAATGAGCGAGAGAGAAAAAAACTCTTGTCTCAAATATCAGTTCAATAACAGATTGAAAACCAGCACGCCTGCAACTACCCACCACCAAAATCTTCGTGTATGTCTTTGCAGAGGGAGAGCAGTTAAATTAGAACATCAAAACTTGGAAACGGTGCTTGGTCTCTCTCTCTCTCTCGGTTCTGCATGATTCTAGTCTGAGTTGGACTTACAGGCATCAATGCCAGATCCAAAGAAAAATCTTTAAGCCTTACCCTAGTCAGTCATCAGAATCAGCATGTAGAGAAACCTTACGAGTTTATTGTTCCTCTTAAAACCCCAGAAACTAAACGCAAGGAACAAAGAAGTGCATTTAAAACTTTTTCACTCAATCGCCAAAGCATAATACTTGCCTCTCTCTCTCCCTCTCCTCTCCTAGTTTAAATGAGGGAAGCATAATAACAAGAAGTGGTAAATGATATATACTTTTCTGCTCTTGCTTTTATGAAAGACGCATCTGGGACTCTTGTAAAAAAAATTATATTTCTTTTACTCTCTCCCATTCCAGCCACGCAACAATCACGTACGACTGAGCAAGTGATGGAAACGAGAGAAAAACCGGGTTGACACTGCAGCTTACAAATAAAACGGTTTTGACAACAGAGCCACAGAGACTATTCAAGCTTCCAAAAGGATATTATATACATTTTTTGAATTGACTGCTTACTACCCTTATTCCCTGTGACATTTCTTAGGTAATACAGTAAAATCTTGATGATGTCCGCTGTCCTACCCTCTCTGATCCTCACTTCAAAATTTATCCTTTTGAGTCGAGTTGGCATTATATTATAAACACACTTGCGACTTAGCACATTGAAAGATGCAAGACTCTCTTGAAGGGATCATAACAGAATTACTCTTTCTTGTATTTCTCGATTCTGACAATTTTTTGAGTTGTTGCAGAGAGTTGCAACGCGCCCATTGATGGCTGGATGTATATTGAATGTATATGTGTCTCAACAGACATTGTCGTTATTATAAAAATTAAGTGGGAAATGACTGGTTCCAACCTCATTTGATTCGAAATGTGAGACCTTTTGAAGCACATGTGCATACATGAACCAGTGCCATCCATTAAAAATATGAAAGGCTTGCTGGATAATGTTAATATGTTTCAGGAAACCACCTACTACCACCACCATACTTTTTCCACAAAACTCGTAATAATTTCTGTACAATATTGTGCATGTTCAAACTCAAAATTCCAAGGAAGAAATGAAGAAGGCAAAAACGTAATAATGTAATGTTTTCTGGTTCTGGTTAAAGTTTTAAATGACTTGCGAAGGTTCCTTGAAAGTATATAACCCATCTTCCCCTCTATTCCAAATCATAAATATGCCCAGTGTGTGTTTCTCAGAGTGATATAATATGTGTACGATTTTTTTCGACAAGTTACAATGAACTAGAGTATATGTTACCCACATGTTTTCATCTTCATCTCCCTAGAAAAGTCATAATAGGGATCGTCGTCGCTGATGTGGCGTTGTTTTGGTGAGCAAGCGAGAGAGAGGAAAAAACGAAGTAAGAGAAGGGATGTGTGACTTTGAGCTAAAGTTGTTAACTAAAAATCGGGAGAATTTTGTGATCTTGACAGATTTTCTCCTTGCTTGTCATAGTATATATCATGCAGACCATTTTCGAGCAAACTGAAATCTCTTGTTTTTCTCTCTCTTATTAAGGGGGAAACACGGACACGTATTTTGAGAGGAAAGATGAGCAATGCCAGGCAGAGAGATATTTCTTGTTCATGACCAGTGAGCTAGTAAAAAATACCCGTGTGTGAGTGAGTGTGTGTGTGCTTATGATGATGAGTGTGCTTTTCGTTTGGAAGTAATGGCCAATAAGCAAGGGAGGGGATGAATGGGATGATGATGCAATTTTCACTTTTCCCAATATTTCAGCTATTTTTTAAGTGTTGCTCGTCGTCGTCGTGCCCAACAAAAACAGGAACATATATTTTACGCGTGGAATGCTTCCGACGACAATGATAGTGTGAGGATGAGAAGCAAAAATGTGATCAAAATTACATGAATATTCATCCCTCCACCATCATTTCTTTTTTTGAGGTTTGATACTGGTGAATAGAGATTTTTTCCCCTTTTCCTTGTAAGCGAACAGCCTCAAGAAGAGATTCATCCACAAATGCAAAGACCAGAAGCAACACTTTTAAGCCTTTTGACGCGCTCTTCTTCTTGCGCTGAACTCCCCTTCTCCTGGCTTCTCGACAATATATACCTACTCGCTGCTGCTGCCATGCATAGCGAAGGAAAAAGTGAGTGGCAAACATGCATGAAAATTCATTGTGGATTCGCCTTCTTCATCTGCTCGTCAATTTGCTAAATATACTCACTACTGCCATGCCACAAGAAGAAGAAGTTTCCACACACACGCACATATTATACAACATGTAAAAAACGAGCATTGCAAATGGAATGAGCGCAAATGCAAAGCGCACACACACACCGTCAACCGAAGAAGCTAAAAGTTTATAAGAGAAACCTCGGCATAAGCTCGAGGAACTCAATTTTGAGGTGATGTCGTGTTCATAGTGTAACATCTTTAGATTTCGCTGTCTCAGTAAATTTGACAATCTTCACGATTCTCTCATATCATACTCATGCGAGCTGAATGAAGCGAAAGGATTTCTTCTTCTTCAAGCTCATGCCATTGCCATTCCCTTCGTTTCAGATCATAGTTCGTAAAAAAAGAGGAAAAATATATATAATTATTGTACGACTGATATTTTTTATGCTTGCTGAAATGGTGATGTTCCTTCGTGAGTATGAGTTATCGTTTTGTAAAATGCGGATGCAGTAACACAATACATTTATTACATTTCGACGTTCCGAATGTCTCTTTCTCTCTCCCACTCACTTCATGGAATAATGCTCCTCCGGAGAAGTATATAAAAAAGACTGAGGGGAACAAAGTATAGAGATGAAATATAAAACCAGGAGGAGTGAAAAAAGCAGCAAAAAGCTCGTGAGTGAAGAAAATGAGAGTTGTGCGCAGTGACGCAGGGAGTGTGACAAAAGGGAAACTTTTACGAGAATGAATGAATGATGGCGTATCTCTGTCACCGGCATCCGGATTCAGCATTAAACCAATTAAATGAATAATGTAAAACTGGAAAAAGCGGTATTGTGTTACCATCTTGTCTCGTTTTCATTTTTTCTCCGCTTTTGAAATCCTCCTTGAAAAGGAAAAAAAACTAATTTTGCTGATTACGTGCGAACAATGGGAGAATGAACTTGTAGCCAGACAAAAGTAAACGTTAAATTGTTGACGAACGATAAAAGCGATAATAAAAGATAATCGGGTATCATTTTCTTAAAATTGATAAAAGTTCAGGGCAAAAGGTGGATTTTTGTAGTGCGACTCCCTTCCCTAAACTTTACATACTTTACAATAATGTCTTGTCCTTATCTTAAGGAGAGGAAATGGGGTGTATTGTATAACTAACTGCTGTGAGCGTGCTGCGTAAAAAAATATATCATTGCTACACTAAAGCTTTAAAATGATTGAATGTTTAGACGATTGGAGGGGGAGATATATGCGACGATGTCGAGTCGACGTTGTTAAGATAAATCCCAATAAAAGCAAAAACTAATTACAATAAACGACATTCAACCTCCCTCCACCTCCTCCAATCAACTTGTTCCTCAATGATTGTTCACTTTTCTTGAGCTCTGCTCTAAGAACTCAGCTTGAAACCGTACTGTAAACTATTTACATGTAAATTAATCTTCGTCACCACTCCGCACCACACCGTCTTCGTTTAAATAGTAGCCAATACCACAACCATATATCTCTTCAAGTCAGAAAGTAGGTTTTTGTTTGTGAATGTGTAGGCACACAACAGGCCGACGGATCTTGTTCGAAAACCAAACAAAAATCCTCGGATTTTGGCAAAATGTCAAAAATCATTCATTACACATTAAAAGGTTTCCCTTCTCCAAACTGGAAATACATCCATATACTTACATGCCTTTACACATTTAATCGTTGTAGTCCGCCGAGAAATGCTTGACTATCAAAGAGGATAATAGATAAAGAGCCTTTGATGATCTTTCGACCTCAATCGGAGGAAATCCCAACAATCCCTATGATTTTAGAGGGATATTTAATGAGCCATTGTTGTTATTGATTTTTCCACTTCGATCATTTTGATCAAATGCTGAGTTACTACTTTCAAACAAATAATACATAAACTACGATTAAAACGAAAATCTGGATTTCATCAAGGTGTAGCTCGTGGTCAAGCTTATTTGATGGTCCTGATGAATATATGAGCATACTTACTGGGACGTGGTATTATGTTAAAAGCATATAAATATATGCTACTTTGAGAAGATGCAAATGAGCAAAGTGCGCTTTTACCAAAAGGACTACGCACTTGTTCATATCAAACTTGAGCAAAATAATAATGTATATAATCCCACATAAAAAATGTTTTTCGCTGGCTACCACCGCTACCGTATTTTGCCTGGTTAGTCTCTCGTCGTCGTCCCCTCTCTTCTTGTTTATGTGCTCTTCATCATTATCATCTCGTATCGTCATCCTCGTCACTCAAATATATTTCATTTGCCATTTGAAATGAAAATCTTAAGACAACTTTTCTGCCACATTGGATTGGAGCGAATCGCCTTTTTACCTACATAATCTCATGCTCTCATCCTCTCCTATCCACACACACACACACAAAACTATCTCTCTTTCTGACGATGAGCATGATCGTGAATGTCTCGTTTGATGTTTCTCCTAATCACTACAAGAAATATAAAAAAGCGAAAGATTGCATTTTGTCTGTATTTTGCTGAGCGGCAATGACCGTCTTTTTTTATGCTCCTATCCTCGTGTAATCCAAGCTGCTAATATAAGAAAATAATATGTCTATCCATTCCCTTAATTCATTGATACTGTTTCACTTGTGATATCTGAGATCTCTCTCTCTCTCTCTCTCCCTCTCTCTCTCTGGTGAAGCGATCATATTTTTGAGTGATGCCTTGCATATTAACTAAGTTTTAAGCTGCCCCATAATGCGCTAATCAAGTGTAATGAAAAATCTTTGTGATTACTTATTCATGCGATGATGACGGTCGTAGTCATACATAATATTTCTCAAGTTACACTAAATGCAGTAATATCCATCTTAAGGAGATAAATGTTCATTTGAATATACACAAACTTGCCAACGAACATTTTTTTGATACTTATTTTGATTTCCTTGTGCCCCTCTCTCTCCCGATCTGCTTTTTTTCCACATATTTCTCTGAAAGAGTGATGTGCATGCTTCTGTTTCTCTATTTTTGTTTTTTCAACTTACCAACTCTGTTTTGGAATGGGGATTCCTCTTCAACTCCCAGCTCAGCTCCATGATGCTCAGGCGCACTAGCCTGAGCTAGAACTGATCCTTGAGTTAAATGAAGGAAACAGAGGAGAATCGAGAATGATTCAAGACTTAAAACAAACATGAGAACTACTTATAACTGTCGAACAAAA
Source organism: Heteromurus nitidus (assembly GCA_034687055.1). Lineage (NCBI taxonomy): Eukaryota > Metazoa > Arthropoda > Collembola > Entomobryomorpha > Entomobryidae > Heteromurus > Heteromurus nitidus. The sequence goes on from JAQFZW010002038.1 coordinate 16,591, forward strand.
AAATATTCACTATTTCACAGAGATATTTTTCTAATCACAAAATATGGAGAACTAGAGAAGAAGGCTAATTTCATCAAGTAGCTAATATGTAATCAAGTTTCCTTCTTTTTCACCATTTCTCCGTCGTCACTAAAAATTCACATGTTTTCCCCCAAAAAAAGCATTATACAACTTTGGTGAGTGCGCAGGCTTTTTTTAAAAGACGTGATGTGATGATGCTGAAAAAAAGGAACGTCATGAACCTTCCTTAACGAAGGCTAAACGAAAACTGCTGCCTGCGCGAGGAGACAGCTTTTGTAAGAAAGGATGTGTGTACAACTCGTGGTAGTCCAGTGCTGCTGAAGGAGAAGGATTTTTTCTTATATTTTTCTCAAATGAGCTCCGTGTTTTTCGATAAGCCTTCTCTCCCACTTTCAATAAGATTTTGTTGCTTGCCTTTTTCAACTTACTACGACTACTACGGTTCCACGTCTGCACAAGTAGTGAAAAGTGAGTGAGCTTCGTAGTTTCGTACTCTCACTCAGATTATAAAATGCATGGATGTGTGTTTGCTTCGCTGAACTACTCGTTTTTAGAGATAAACACAGATGCTAGTAGAGTTGTTGGTTATACCACGCTCGGAAAAATTTTACTACGATGATACTCAGTTATGCTCACTTCTAAAAGACAAACAGAAGCTTAATATCTAAGAATGACTCGGTGGCTCTGTGTTCACGCTCACATGGTTGACATGTACATGTGTATGCAATTTATTGCCAACCGAATAGCTATAAAATGCCGTATTTTCTCTAATGAAAGTAGATGTTTGGAAAGATCGATGGATTTTTTTGTGAAGTGGTCCCTTCCAAAAAAGTTAACACTTAACTTCATATTATAAAATTTTATATATAAAAGGTTATCTCAACTGTCTAAAGACAAGTCTCAGTTCAATCTTCAATTCAATGTTCATTCCTTCCCGAAATACGGCAATATATAAATCCAAGTTGGCATCAGTATTTCATCGCAGAGAATGAAATGCAATACACCTTTCTTCAGAGACAGTTAAAATCTACCCTAATTAAAGAAAAATCTTCAGAAAGTCTTGAATGTGACTGAGGAAATCCCTGGATAGCTATATAGCTTCATGCATTCTGCATCCATAATAAAAACCTTGGTGTAGTGGAGAAAATTTATTGATTTCATTTAGACGAGGATAAATCACGATTACCCCCATTCTCCGTTAAATGCTCAGCCACATTTCACCACATAAATATGCATCACTCATGCGTCTCCGTTTATGTTTATTATAATCATCTCTCGTCGAAAAGGAGTTAGAAGGAGAAAAAATGATGTGAACATGAAAAGGCAATAAAATGGCAAGCAGTTTTCAGGCCGATTTTCATGCCATAAATTGAGACAAGAGATGAGGATCATCATGGTCAGTTTTTTTCTTGTTGGTTTTTATAAAGCTTAATAATTATACAGCACACATCGTCCCAAAAATCACGTTGTGTATCTCCGGTACCACGGAAATTTTTTCTCTCTCTCTCGTTCAACCGTTGAAAACCCGCTGGTCTAGTGAGAGCTGCGTGCGCGTGTGTTGTGATATCAAGAGACGGTCTTCTCTATCGTTTACGAATTATTTTCCTAAAAGTTGATATTCGGGGTCAGGTCACGTGCAATTATTGGTTCTCCTATTCTATACCATCACATCGCAACTATCCATATCCGTCCGTAACAGACACACTCATTTTAACAAGCTAAAAGTCTCGATAATCCACTCACATGTGCGATAAGATTCAAGGGTATTGTCATGATTGATGGGTAGCTCTCACTCTGAGATTTTGATTGTCGACCATGCTACAAATATATGATTTACGCTCTCGCTTCTCCACATATTTTACATAAATATATTATAGAAAGTTGCTGTGAAAAAAACGGCACTATTCGCTTAGTTTCAAAAGGAAATATCTTGTTGTCTTCTTGTTGCTAACTGCGTAGTTCATAAAAAATTGTCGGAAACTCAAGGATGCTCTTTAAAGCATGGTCATAATAAGCGTCGTTTTTATTTTCTCAAAAAAAAAAAAAGTTTTATACTCCGACTCCATTGGTGGCGCAAAAAATGTTCATGTGTTTGATAGCTCCAATAATGTACTTGTCCTCTTTCGACGAAGAGTTTTTATAGACGGAGAAGTGAAATGTTTATTTTTCCTCTACACACTTCCCCTCTCGTCCCTTTCCCCCCAAAAAAGTGAAGAAAGACGAGTATTGTTTACCTGAGCAGAAAATTCTTAATTTAGAACAATCCGTCCAAGCTCTCCTCTCACAAAAAAATGACTGCTGGTTCTGGTGGCGAGCTGAGCGCGCACATGTGGGATCAGTGAATGAAAGGTGACTCATTCATTCTATTCACCTTTTCCTCAAAATTCACCCTGGGAAAGGGGCACCTACATCAGAAAAATAGGAAGACAATCCTCCCTTTTTTAGCAGCTTATAAGTAAATCTCGTAATATATGTAAGTCCATAGGCGGGAGGTCATTTCTCTCGCTTTTGACCATTCATATTATACACATGCAAGTATTTACTTGGAATTGAGTATCCTTTTTTAAACAAACAAAATTATTCATAACATTTTCAAAAAACAGAAGGCCCTGCACATTACAATTACAAATATCCTGCTAACATGAGACGTGCTGGTGATAGTGTTTCACCCTTCCACTCTCACAAAAAAATCTCTTATCAGTCAGTGTAACGTACGCATATAAAATGTGAGCGTGAGGTGATGGACACTTTGATGGCGATTTTTGTCTGCTTTTTTTCTGTAGACATTTTATTTTAGACACACGGATTGAGTTGATGTACACACATTCAACTAAAGTGTGATATCCATTTTACCAGGATATAAACGGAACTGAGCTTCTGCAGTCAAAAAGATAATCCACGATTTACGAAAGGTAAGGATAAGTAGAGGGGAAACTCGTCAGGTAGCTTTTCATCAGGACAAAAATGCATTAAGATATTAAAGAATGTCGAAATTTCTTCACGTCGGACAATATCTTCTGAGGTAGATTTATAGAAAAAAATGCAAGGAATTTTATACTTGACCCTGTGTGCAAAATAATGCATATTATCTATACCCTTAATAAAAGGCAAAGTGTGTGTGTGTGTCTGTCTGTGTGTCTGTCCGGGTGAAGCGAGCTTTCGCTAGGTGGCGACAACGGATGTGTCTGTCCGGGTGAAGCGGGTTCTCGCTAGGTGGCGACAGCGAATTGCTACAAAGCTAAAGTTGCCATATGTGACAGACAGCTGACTTATGTTTCGACGGTTGACACATGTAACTGACAAGTGACACGTGAATGAGAGTTTACCAGTAACCAACAGTTGACACAGGTGACTGACAGTTGACACGTTTCTGACAGTTGACGGGTTTTTGACGTTGACACATGCGTCTGGCAGTTGACACACGTGTCTGACAGTTGACATTTTTTACGTTGACACATGTGTCGGACATTTGACACCTTTGTCTGACAGTGGACACATGTGACTGAAAGCTTTAGCACGTGACGGACAGGTGAAACGAGACGTCTTTTAGGAAAACGGATGCTTTACCTAGATTAGAAATTTTTACGATGTATCATATTGTTATTTAGTTTTCCAAGTTACTAATGAAAACTGCAAACGTGTATTAAATTTACATTTCAGGCTTTCTAATATATAGAAGAAACTATTATCGAAAAACAAATCATTAGTTCTGATAATTATGTGAAAACAAGTGCATACTCCTTCCCAAAATTGAGTTCGTATATTTCTACCCAACAAATGCGAGGTATTTTTGA